>QLOM01003209.1:0-28800 GCA_003313785.1 Termitomyces sp. MG148 | reverse complement strand
AAAAAAGAGGAAAAGAAAAGACGTACCAGCTGAGTAGTGCCCAGGAAACACGCTCGATCTCCACCGGACCCAGGAAAGGCTCTAGCAGTTCCACAGATACCCATAATTGCCGAAGCAAACTGAGGGTATTTGAGGACTGCAATGATGGCCTGTTTCGCGTCGCGCTTGACTGACTGGCGAAGGAGGAGTGAGTGGTCGACAGGCACTAGGCCAGCTGGACAAGTGGTGGCCTGACGAGGAGCTGTGGGAACACGCTGAGTGTTGCGAGGAGGCATGAGTGGGAAAGAAAAAGAACTTAGGAAGGCACGATTATAAGGCTGATCGAGCCGAGGCTAAAAGAAATTTATTTTTTTCGAAAAAGAAAAAGAAAAGACTTTAGCCGAGGACACGAAAAGGCGATCGAAATAAAAACTTGCCAAAGTACCGTTGGATGACTGAGGGCAGTCAGTATTTAGTGTGGGGGAGGTGATACGGTGGTCTCACAATAGAGACCAATCAAAGTAAGAGAAAAGTCCAATATACCCTCTGCGGCCAAAAACTGTAAGCCGCGCGCCGAAAACGGTAGGCGCAAAGGACTTACTCTGACCGTATCCAATCCCAACGCGAAGTACAAAACGTGCAGCCAGCAACAGCGAGAACGAGCAAAGGAAAGGTTGTCAAGGCTGATCGAGAAGGATCATGGCTGACCAAGCCACGATAGCCGAGGCAGGTGGCAGTGCCGGAAAAAGCCAATCATGGCATGATGGCCGAGGACGATCTCATCAAACTGATGACAGAGATCCGACATCAGTGGCTATACGCTCAGCCACCCAGCCAAAATCAGCCATCAAGCCTTCAAAATAAAATCGACGCACTACTAAACCACTACCCTCCTCCTTCCACCGCAATACGCCAACGGACGAGCCCGCCTTGCAGAGCAACAACACCGGCTGCAACCGCGAACAATGGATAGGGAATAGGAAGGGAGGGACTCGGAAGGAATCGGCAGATGAAAAGCTGGCTAAACGCATAGCCTAGCCCATGACCCGAGCCCCGAGCCACGTAGCCGGTTCCGGGCTTGGCACCACACACGGGAACACACGCGTACCGAGAATGGTCCGTGCGCGGGACGACGAGTATAAAAAGAAAGGGATTTCGAAGGGAAAAGGCAAGCAATTACTTGCCACGGCTCAGTGTCCCCAGGGAGCGTGACGACTTAGGCCTACGAGCAATTATATTAGCTTCGGGTTTTTATTTTAATCCATTTTATTATTGAGCCCACCAAAAGTTGTTTGAATTAAGTTAAATTCGAAAAGCTTTTAAAAATCAAATAAAATTTATTACATTACAAAACTATCGAAAGTGTGCGTGAGTGTCATTAAGCTCCACGAACTCGCGAAAGAAGTAAAATAAAATTAAGTCCGACCTAGTGTCACATTGACTAATTTTAATTAAACCAATTTCGCATCATTATCACGAACCGAGGGTTCATATTGCCACTCATATCCTTCCGGTGGGCCCAGAAGATGCCTACCTTCTGAGGCTCAGGTCTCTTGGCTGGCCATGTCTTTGAACAATGAATTTCAAAGTGTTTAGCCACTTTGTGAGCTTGCTCATGGCGCAACGCATGCGCTACAAATTCTTCAACTGTGTTGACTTTGGGAGATAGTCCGTTGTCACAGATGAGAGACTCTCTCATCGCATCTGCCAGTTGTCTGGGTAAATTGACATGTTCTGGGTGTGGTCTATCAAGGTATCATAGAAACCTTGAACTCCCAGTTTCTCCATATAGGAAGTTGCGATGAACGCCTCCCGTGCATCCTGCATTGTGGATGCGCTCACAAATCTATTGTATAGTTCAAGGATCACATCCTTGAAGGTCCATTGCTGCCGTGCACGATTGTAGTGCAAGACATGATGGCAAAACCAACTCTTGGCCGGTCCATCCAAGAATTCAGAAAGAACGAAAACTTGTTCTTGATCCAGCCAATCTCCACCATACTGACAGGCTGCCAGATGGTTGCACACATTCATTGTCCAGTTCTCCAAGTCGCTAAACTTGGACTCTCCACAATATGGATGAATATGCTTGGATTCAGCCTTGCGCAGCTTAATTCCCTCTGGTAGGCACAGTGCTATGCCTACCACGTTGTCGATAATACTTATGAGGCGCTGGTGCATATTCTCATTATACACCTTCATTGCCTCAGTTAATCCAGGCATTTTATTCCTGCCTTCAGCAGGCAGTACCATTGAGAAGGCTCGTACAGGTCGTTGACCTGTATAATGCTGCCTGCCTGTATCATTCCAGTAAGGTGGAACCTCATGTCCACCTCGCTCCTCCCCAGGCTGTCGGTCAGGGAAGTGGCCTGACTCCACAGTGAGAGGTTTACCTATCCCACTATTTGGCTGTTGTGTCCGTTGGACATACTGCCATCTCATTTTGTCAATGGGTGTTACCCCGTCAAACACTATGCCCTGATTGTCTATCCAGGAATATCCCTGACAATTCAGATCTTGATTTCGCATGCGCTGATATGCAACTTGTTCAGCAAACTTGTCTGTCAGCAACACATGCTTACTCAGTGGTACTCTTTCCACTGATTCTTGTTTGACCTGCGGGGAAACTACTTCCTTTGCTTCTGCCTCATGGCTTTCTACCATTGGAATGGTAGACACAGAATCTACTGTGGACAGAGGTCTCCCTAACTGACCCCTGAATCTGTGTTGGCACTGCGCCGCCGACACTCTTGCTGCAAACTGTTCTTCCGACTCCCCCACTTGCTGGGGAGCATATATGTTGCTGATTGCTTCCTCCAAATGTGGAGAAAGCACTGGCTTCACCAGAACTGGAATACTTGGAATCAAATTTGCTTCCTTGAGTGTCGAGGCAGCTGATCCTTGACTCGCTTTCTGATACATATACGCTTGGGCTTCCAGCTCAAGAATCTGAACATACAGATTGATATATTCAGTTGTATTTGACAGAGGTATGCTATCACCTTGAGCCTGTATCAACCGTATGTGCTTGAGTACATACAGTCCTAATCGCGCATGCATCGTGTCCTTTGTTATGCTGGGATATCTCGTCCACAGCATAGCATATTGAACTTGCAAGGTGGACTCAACTTGTCCACCTTCTTTCTGACGTCTCGTCTTCTCAGTGTACCACTGGGTTTTGCGGCGCATTGGTTGCGACTCCTTGAGGGTCACCACTTCCATGCTGCCGCTGCATCATCGGCGTTGATTCAGTTGGAACTTGCCAACTGCTTGCTTCCGACCTCGGCATCTTGCCCAGGAACTACGTTGAAGGTCTACGACCCTTGGATGAACCCTGAATGCTACTCCAAGTCTGAGGCGCTCTCCCTGGCCTTACTGGCTGGATATAGGGAGCACTGCCTCTATGGGTCAGAACTCGCTCCATTGGACTCCTCCTGGCATCCCATGTGGCTGCTGGGAGGAATCCTCCATTATAGCATCTGCAGCATCTGCCCTGGATGGTCCCAGGTCAGCAGGTATTGCTTGTGGGTATGCCAACAACTGGTTGATGGTCTCACCATCGCAGGTCGGTTCAGTGGGCTGATTGGAACTCATCCAATCAATTAATGCTACGTATGTGTGGCTCGGGTGCGTGCATCAAAGAAGTTGATGCACTGTTTGATGTGATTAATATTCTAGACTTTCAGTCTAGAGTTTGCAGTATTTGCTTGTAGTATTAGAATTGAACCCAAAAGGTTCAAAAAGGTGAAACGTTGTTAAGATATAAAAAAGCCTTACTATCACACAAGAGAACCAGATCGGTATACAATTCTAGTACTACGTAGTATGACAGTAAAAATGGCTGCCTTACATAAGGCAGCCACACAACATTATATACAATTGAGTAATATAATTATTTAATATAAATAATTATGACAGTCATTTGTAAGTAAAGTAAGTTGTAGAGGCAAGCTCTATGACTGAGGTCCGTTACAAGCGTGTATCTGGAAGGATTTTTAGATGAAGAAATCTATATGCGCACACCTGAGGGAATAGGAAGAAAGAAATTCTGGAAACTCCAAAAGGCCATATATGGACTTAAGCAAGCCAGAAGAAAGTGGAAAGAAAAACTTCATGAAGTACTCACCAAACTTGGATTCAAGCAATTACGATCCAATGATTGCCTTTACGTCTTTCAATCGGGTGGCAAAATTGTCTTAATTGTCTTGATTTATGTTGATGATATGGCTATTGCAGGAAAAGACATCTGCAGAATCATCTCCTTCAAGGAAGACTTATCCAATGACTTTGACATAACAGATTTAGGCAAAATCCGATATATTTTGGGACTTCAAGTAACTCGCAATCATGCTAATTGACTGATTTACCTCAATCAGACCTCTTACATCAACTCCGTTCTAAATCGGTTCAGTATGACTTCTTGTGCTCCAGTATCGACTCCCATAGCCACAAATCATAACCTCCATGCATTGCTTGTTCCCTCTGGGAGATATGAACTTGAAGCTTACTCCAAATAACGTGAACAGGATTGACTATCTTTTCCTTGTCAGATCCTTACTCTATGCTACGCAAACCAGGCCCAATATACAATTTGCAGTTGGACTAGTCGCACAGCTCATGGGGAATCCTGCAATACCCCATCTAGCCGCCTGTAAATGCATTCTACAATATTTGTGAGGGACAAAGGAATTGTGTTTAAAATTAGGAGGTACAGACATGAACAAAATTATACTAATTGGTTGGAGCAATGCCAGTTGGGCCAGAGACCCTCACGATCGCAAGTCTACAAGCAAATGGTGCTTTGACATAAACAGAAGTACTATTTCCTGGTCTTTAAAGAAACAGCCCGTCGTTGTGACTTCCACAGTTGAAGCAGAATACATAGCCTTGTCTAATGCAACTCAAGAGGCCATCTGGTTGCAAACTTTGTTGCACAAACTCGATTTTCCTCAAACCACTGCCACAATCATTCACTCTGACAGCGCTGGAAGCATTGCCTTGTCAAAGAATCTGGTTTTGCACTCTCATGCCAAGCACATCAATATTTGGTACCACTTTATCCATGACCACATTACTTGTAGAAACATAAAGTTATGATACATCTCGATCAAGAACATGATCGTGGACATTCTAACTAAGGTGTTGCCTTGAGATGCTTTCTACAAGTGTCGTGATTCCCTCGGTATTACTGCATGGTCATTGTTGAGTGGGAGTGTTGACAGAGACTCCAAATGACCTAATGCATCCACCATGATATTGTCATACTATACGTATTGGCTTGTATCAATAATCAGACCATCATATCTAAATCATATTACTAACCTATGTCTTACACTTAGAATAGGAGTATATAGTGGCCCCTTTATCCTGGAGTTCGGGTCATTCTTTGACTCGATAACTCCAGGTGTGTATTTACTTAAAACTTACTATCAATAAACTTATTCTTTGACTCGATAACTCCAGTGAATATATTCGTGTTTTATTAATTAGTCTGCCTACTCGTAAACATGCTGCATCATAGAGTCAATCTCATCCATGAAGATGATGCTTGATGCATGCTTGCACGCCATGACAAAGAGCTCCCAAACCATCTGGCTACTCTTGCCAATGTACTTTTGTAACTTTTGTACCAGCTTGCTGCAACTTGCAATCCATGTGATGAGCCACCAGGCATGCAAGGAAAGTCTTTCCGGTTCCTGGAGGCCCATAAAGCAAGATGCCTTTTGGCTGCACAATGCCAAGGGAATTGAAGAGTCTGGGGTGCTTCACAGGGAGCTCAATGACTCTCTAATTTCTTTGATTTGTTTGTTGAGACTGCCAACCATTTTGTATGTGCTGTCTGGGACCTTTTTGACTATCATGAGCGAGACAAAGAGGTCAACTTTGTTGGGAAGGATTTTGTGAGTTGTATACGAGTCCAAGCAGAGGGCGACGCAGTACTGAACCTACTGTATTTCCCTTCTGGTAGGACCTTGACAAAAACCTTGTTCTTGCCCATGACTTTGACAACTTTGCTGACAACAATCTACAGCTCTTCAAAAGAATGTCTTTTCTTGGAATCTCTTTCCTTTGTCAATATTCTCCATCTGTGCCAATGCACGGTCTTCCGGCATTCTCGCAAGTCATGACTTGGAGCGCACCATGGATAGCAGTGCATTACTTCTCCATCCACGTTGTATGGTGTTGGCTAGACGGTCGTAGTTAGACAGAGAGATTAACCACCAAAAGGAACTGTGCCTTTTTCTTTTGAAAATGGCATTTTCCGTTGTCATAAGTCCTAATTTGTAATGCAATACTCATCCATTTGGTGTGTCCCTCCACCCCCTACTCCATCAATTTGTAATGCACTACTCATGTATTAGGTCCTCAGTAGTTTGTTTGTGCCGCTTTTGTTACTTTGCACGACATTCTCGGAGTGGGACATTCCTCTTGCCACATTGGTCTCTTTAGTAAAAAAGTTGCAGACAGACAATCATTGGAGACTCGTATTTTCTGCTCAGTCTACAATGCAGATTTGGTAGTTAGCCAGTGGATGGGCAGAGGTTCAACTCGTGAGGTGGACAGCATTGGAACTGGCAAGGACGAAGGATGTAAACTTACTTCCAAGATGCAGGTGCCTTTCAAACTGTAGTGAGGAGACACCGGGATCGGCCCAAAGTAGGGACCAGTTTAGGACCGGCAAATGTGTAAAGGCTTGTTGAGTATGATCTTGGCCTGTACAGAGAGGTGAAGTGCAGATGGTCAAGGCGTCAAGCAATGTGCACATGGTCTTAGGGGTGTGTTGAGTCAAAATCGGGCTGAAGCAATCAATCCCAGTGACTGGTGGGCACTGGTAGGCGCAGAAGAAGATGATGCTAAGAGGCAGCTGTGACAATCAACAACCAAGACAGGGTATCTGTTGGTGGGAGCAAAGGCGACACTTGTTGTGGGAGCAAAGACAACACCGGTTGTAAGAGCGTTGTGAGACAGAGAGGCCTTGTGGTTCAAGGATTCTTCTTTGCCATCATGTGTGCACGTCACTTGCCTTGAGTTCAGGTGCTATATTGGGATGGTCCCAAACAAAAGCCTTATCTTCACTTGTCACTTGCTTGTGACTATCCGCACTCCCACACACAATCCCTCATGAGCAACGCTGAGCCTTACCCACTCACCCTCGTAGGCTTCTTAGTCAGAGCAAACAAGTCATTTGTTATCAAGACTTGGTCTAATGAAGTCATTGCACAGCTGCAGCTTAATGTTGTACAGCAACTGGAGTGCCCATGTGCCTCTTACAAGCTTGCGATCTACAAATTGGATGAGGTAGGTTGAATGCCTTGTCATATGCAATAACCCCATAATAACATCTACGTCTTTTAGATTGCTGATCTGGACAGAGAACAACCTTGCAATGAACAAAACGAGAGTGGTGTACGAGCTACGGAGATGGGTGCAATTCAGGTGAAGATACCCCATCTTAGCATGTCATAGACAAGGTTATCAACTCTTCACTTGTGGCCTAGGATGTAACAAATCTGAAGGTGAATGCATACCAACTTGATGGAAGCTGGCTCCTTGCTAGGTGCTGGAGCAGGTCTCCAGACTTAGATAGAAGGGTGCATTTTCTGGTTGTGGTGCCAGATAAAGCGAGACAAGGTATAAAGTTTAAATGATGTACATCTATTCTTGACTCAATTACTCATGGACAGGAGAACAGAATATATTTCTGGCTTGACCATCTTTTGAGCAAGTGTGCTCCAAATTCGGCGTGATGACACCCAAAAAAGCTGCTGAATCCTCTGGTAGACCAATCTTTTATGACTGTTCAGGCCAAGTACTAAATCTTTCCTTTTTAGACCCCTTTGTAAAACTTTACGCTTTTACTTGGTGTAAGAGTGAAGATGAAGTGAAGCTTGCATTGCATCACCAGGACTTAGAAGGTCAAGGTAAACCATGCACTTACCACCTGGCAAAAACTACTAAATGATGCTTAATATATCTTTTTTTTGTCAGGAATGATTCAGAACATTTTGCAAAGGCCGCAGCAAGAAAAGATGGAGGTCAACAATCTTGGCAAGCAGGACTCCCAATATTGCTCAGACTCTTTGTTGGCCTTCTTCAAGATTTGTTCCAAAGTATGCGTCTACGTATGACAATATCATCGCAAACTCTTCAAGAAGATCATGGAATTACAATCTCAGCAGCAAGGTGGCTGCATTCTGACTGGACAGCCTGGCATTGGTAAGATATGCTCTTCTTAATTTGAAGTAGAAAGTCAACCTCATCTCTCTTGGCAACAGGCAAAAGCTTCTTTCTTTACTATTTCCTCTGAAGCCTTTCAGGCAGGACAACAAATCATCCTGGACAAATCGGACCCATTAATGATGTTTGCTCCTGAAGGGATAGTCTTTGTTCTTAGCAACATCAATATCACTGGATTTTGACGTGAAGATTGGATAAGCGTCTTTGATGCCGGCGCCTATCATCCTACGCCGAGTACTACGTTTCTTCACTGGAGCATTTCACCATTTCTCTTGTTTGTTTCCTCTCACCAACTGGCATGATACAAAGAATAGCAGAAACAGGAGGACATCCCCGAGATTATTGCCCAGCCATGGAGTCGAGAAGAACTTGCACATGCAATTCAACACCGGTATCAAAACAACAAGATACAACAGCAGAAAAAGGCACATACAGTTTTCAAAGAGAATTACTACTTCTTTGGCCTGAACACTCACTTGCTTCTCCGAGTATTAGATCCGATTTTGATGAATGATGAAATGTTGGAGGCAGCCAGAAATAAACAAATTTCCAAAATTAAGGAACTTTGCAACAAATTTGCAAAGCCCACCCTCGAGGCCACCCTTCAATCTCCTAACAGCTACCCAGAACTATCATTCTGCTTGTTCACAATCGTTCCACACTTGGCACAGTACCAGGTGCTGGTCAGCAGCACTTTCATACTCAAGCAGATCAATCTGATATTGGAGAAACACAATTCTTGTGAACGGCGGCAGTTTTTTGATCTTCTCTGCACCCACCCACGTGCAAAGTTGGTGGTCAGTACACAACTCAAAGAGATGGTCAAAGAACACATCAAATCCGGCCAAGCTTGCATGATGCTTGTGGGTCAAAAAGAGTGCATACAACTTCCCTGCTTATATGAGGAAAATGTGCACGACATCTCATCGATGACCAACTTGGCCAACATATTGGTAGACTATGTCAACCAGAGAGCAATTGCCATCTATTGTCGCTTGCAGTCACTGACCTTTGCTGCCATTGATGCTTGGTTAATCACAAAGGAGTCCATCTTCCTGTTTTAGACCATATTTTCTAGTCAGAAGTGCATCAAGAGGGCTGCTCTCATCGCCTTCAAAGAATCACTGCCTTGAGGCATTCAAGGGAGGCAATGGTATTTTGTACTTGCAAGCAAAATAAGTAAAGACGCACACGTAGTGGCGAGTCACACAACCTTCGAAGAGGAGATTGATGACAATCTGTGGCAACATAATCTTCAGCTTGGATATCTCATTGTAACTGATAAAATATAATCAATCAAGTTTCTGCCATTTCATTGGGGTGGTCTAGTCATGTCAATCTATTGCAACCTCAGATAGCAGCGGAGGCCTCCCAAGACAATGCCTGAATATTCTTTGTACTTGATAGTCATTTAAAATTGAAGATTGCTGTGTACTTGGTAGTAATTCAAAATTGAACATCATATCATCTTCTATGACTCAGATGCTAAGTGCAATCATTGATAGACTATTACAAACTCCCTCCTTCCCTCACCACCATTCCCAGCTACAACCCTCCTTTTACTTTACAATAAGTAACAAGACATCCTAATGTCTACAAATGATATATATACTCATACGCTTACGCCAAAGATTGAAGTGACAGAATGTAATTTTACAAGGGGCCAAGTCTAGTCATGAGGATCCTAAAGCTGAGCAAATGTCTGAGTCCTAATAAGACCCTTTGCGCCCTTCTTCCTCTGCACACCGAGTCAATAATCAGACTCATCATCTGAAGCAGGTGGAGTTGCCTGACCAGAGAGCATGGCAGGTGGATGGTTCTTTGCTGCAATTACACTAGCTGCATCTGGGTATAGCTGAGGGTCATAGGCCTGTAGTGGGGCAGGGTACTGTTGATATAGCCAGCAATACTCAGTGCATGGTTGCAGAGCATACAAGCTGGCTTTGCTTGAAAGCTTGATGCGTTTAGCACCATCTGTGGTAGAAGTGGAAACAGCGAGGTTGGGTATCGAAAGCAAGCACTCCAGCACATGTTTTGTACTGGCTGAAATGTTCAGAATCTGAGGTGATGTATGAACAGACAGAGTTAAAGCAGTGGTGTTGCCTTCCGCTTGCCCATCCAACCATGATCTTGCCTCCAATTTCTTCCTCTTCCTCTCCTGAATCTCCTCCAGACGCTGTGTCACATATTCCTCTGCCTGCTCATCTTGCAATCTCTTCTGCTCCCGCTGCTCCTCCTGCATGCGCAGTTTGGCTTTGACTTTATCAAGGTTCTAGAAGATCAGAATGTTGTTCTTGAGAAGAAATTCATGTTGCTAGGCGGTGGGGACCGTGTTCCCTTTCATAGTCCGATATGGGTACGTGGTGTTCCTTGTATTGTATTCCTCCATTGCCTGCCAGTCGATCTGCCATAGGCGTACTTTGGCCTCTTCCTCAGGGATCCAGCCCAGGCTGAGGAGACGGCGCATGGCCTTACCTAGAACAGGAATGTATGGGGTTATTTGGAGCCGGTATTCATACTCAGAAATGGCTCTGTAAGGATCAAAGATTTCTGCAACGGGTAGAAGGGGCCGACATGAAGACATTGGATATGCAAAGTCACAGACTTTGATGTTGAGCTTCTTTAGATTTTTAAGAATGTCTTTCGATTCCAGCTCTACAATTTTGGTCAGTGCTGGAGAAAGTGCTCACGTGTCCTGGATTGGTTGGGCAGGCTATAAAAAGCATCAGAATAGAAGTACAAGCTAGAACGATTGGACTTGCTTGAATACACATCGTAGGAACAGTCAGGATTTGACCAGTACTTCTGTGTAGTCATCCATTGTTTGGTGGCGCCACATGCCCAGGCCCAAAAATTGGTATGCTCCCTGACTCATTTATTATAAGACTGACTTGTCTCAGTGCTCATGATGTTGGTTATGCCCATTTTGGACTTGAGAGAAGTGGCTAATGCTGTTTTGGCATGGACTTTGTCACATGAGTCGACAGCTGGGGTCAATGATTGCAACAAACCTCTGGTATACATGCAAAACATGAGCTGCGCAAGATTGTCCTTGCATGAGGCAGAGACTACAACAGCTCTTCTTCAGTTGGTTTACCTACACTATGGGCCTGCATTCACCGCTTGACTATGCTCTCAAACTTCTGCAACAGCGCGAAGCATATTACAAAAGAGTGTGTTGTATTATATTTTCTTTGGAAAATTAACCATTGATCTTCCTTCTTGCCGTGTCTAGACTCAACGTCCTGTCAAGAAATTGAATTGATCAAAAGCCTTTGTTTGAGGTCTATGTAAGCGACACAACCCTTGATCAACATTCAATATTCAACCCTGTATGCGCCGCGTCCACTGGCCATATCACATTGCTTTGTCGCATTGGCGATAATGGCCTCATTGTTCCTCTTTTCTCTTTCTCTCCAATATGATATATATTACTCAGTCTTGCTTTAATCTACCTCGTCCTGCTTCCTTTTCCTACTCACACAGAGCTCGTCAGGTTTGCTCTTGCCTACGTCCTGCTTCCTTTCTCTACTAACACAGAGCTCGTCAGTTCACATTGGACTCGGCTTGCTTGAGTGCGGTTTTCCCTCTTAGGATCTGTGCAAGAGAGCAAAGGTGACCAAATAAACTCTATTTGCCTGCAAACACACGAAGTACATTGAACCACAAGACACACCTCAAACCAAAAGAACTCCGAGTCCACCATTCGTCCCCTCACTTATCATATGTCCTCATTCATGAGCCAGCATAGACTCAGAGCTAAAGAGTTGTCTGAACATGTAGGGCCACTTGCTCTCTATCATCCTTTGTGCATTTTGACAAATCATTTGTTATATCACTTGTAACACTATTTTTGACCACCTGTCGCTTTCACCAACTCAGCGACCTTGTATTACAAACTTGGACCTGAGAAAGAAGGATATGTTGTTGGCAAGAGTCCTGCCTATGCACAAATCACTGGCAGAGGTAGGCAACAGCAGAGAGTCTGTACGAATCATGACTCTATCAAGACAGTGACCAGTGTCGCTTTCTGCAGGATGTGATATCTGTGGATTGGTGCTTTGGAAGAAGTACTGCAGAACTGGACCCTGGATATCTCAGTTTTCGTCCTTTAAAGAAACCAGTGCTCTAAATCTAGGACAACTTTGGATCTAGTGATGCAAAATGTAGGGTTTATTGAACTAATCAGAGGGACTCTAATTAGTGTAGACAACTAAACTTTACTTTCATGAGTTTCGTGGGACTATAACACAGAAACTAACACTTGTAATGAAGTTGTAATAGTTTTTGTAGTTTTAGTTTATTATTATAATGAACCAAAGTAGTTCACAATATAAATGGTCTCTAAAAAGATACCAAAAAGCGACCCTAGTAAAGTCAACTAAATGATAGGCCTAAGTAGTCACACTCCCTGGGGACTCCGAGCCACACAAATGGTTTATTTACTAGATTAACAAAGTTCAAGCTTTGATTTGAGCAAACTTAATTCATACAAATGTAGGCAATAAGCTTTATTAAAGCTAGTCTGAAGTACTTTACTGATTAGCCTAAGTAGTCCACTCCCTGGGGACCCCGAGCTGCACAGGTTTTTCTTGGCTGGGTCCCCTTTTCTTTCCCTATTTATATCCCTTTGAATGCGCACAGACCATGCATGATTTTGCGTGTCAGTGGCTTCCTATTGGTCTGGGTATAGGCTAAAGTTTAAGCCATCCAAGTGCCAATTCAATAAAATTTACTGAATTGAAAGTTTTTGCTCTGGCAGCCGGTTTCAGGCTATTTCCAGCCTCCGGTTTCCACGTTTCCATCATCCGGGACCTGCTAAGGGTCCTTCTGTTGTATCTGTGCGGTTCCGGGGAGTCCGGAGGTACCCAGGGGGGCGGGATAGCACTATAATTGAGTGCTGTAGGGCTCTGAGAAGGAAAGTTATGAAGGTTTGATGAAATTGATGTGCTGATTGCAGATTGTGATCCGGGATTAGATAGCCTATCTTTAGCCTAATCTAATCCTGATCCAAGATCTGACTGATCTTATCGAATCAACCTGATGATCTGACCGGATCACTTCATGATATCATCAAATGATGGCCGTCGAGTGCTGCAAGCTATTTTCATCTTTGGATCATTCTGTGATTAAATCAGCATGGCCACTCCTTGGTTATCATTCCTATCAATATCTAACTCCATTTCATCACTGATTGATTGATGGAAGCCCTTGGCTATCATTTCTCATCAACAAATTGTTGACTTTCAAAGATAGGCCTATATCTCGACCGTCTGTGCTCCAATTTAGACGTTTGGACCAGTTTTAGGATCGTCGGGAAGCGCGGAATACTATGGTATGTACAGCCCACAGGTTTTGGCTATGAAACATGCTTGCTTACAGGTTTCAGCAGTTTTTTATGCATGTTTTTAATGTTTTTCTTTGTACCTAGTTAAACATAATATATTTCTTATGTCTTTCCGTCATGGCGGGCCGCCGTATCACTAGTCAAATAAGGATAACAGAAAGTACAAATATATGTTAGTCCAGCGTTTCTCGGGCCACGGTTGCCATTTGAGAGAGAATGAGAAAGGGAGCAAGCGTGATTAGAAAATGAAGTGTGAGAATATGAAATAAAGCATGACTATTGGCCAAAGCCAGATAACTAAATTCTTTATGTCCGTTATGTGCAGACAAAGGCTGATGGATACATACCACGCTATCAATCAAGAGACTGCTTTTAAACATTTGAGGAGTTGTATGAACCTGTATGCTTGGTTCTGTTTTACATAAGTGCTGCCTCATTTACTTTCGCATAATATTAGTCAGGCTTGTTTAGTTTGTGGAGTGCCAATTGTTGTCTACTGAGGAAAAGACATCTGGCTAGAGATTGCAGTGCAAATAGTATGTCAATGTCATACAAGTCGATTCAATAATGGATTAATCTGATTGATTGATGGTCAAATTTCAATTCTATTCTATGTAACAAGCTTAATACTTCCTTCACTTTTTATAGTCAGAAATACAATGTCAAGGAAAAGCACAACATAGGACATGACAGAGATGATTGATCAGAAGTGCAAAACCAACATCTATACATAATCTCGGCATTTTTACATCTGTATATTTAGGTACACTGTAACGTACTCTGGGTGGTAGATCAGGTTACAAACCCGGTCAGAAAAGGAGGTGACAGCATTATGAAACCTGGCCAGTAGGCCACAGCATCAATATAAATCATGCGGTGTGAATTTTGCTGATTGACCGGGAAAGTTTTCTAGGATGACACCTGCTCACACGAATAGGCTACTTTCTACGCCACCAAATGAATGACGTCTCTAGGAGAAATATCAGTGGATGGAGCTATTGGCAGGTGATAAGAGTTTTGAGATAAAATATTAAAAGACTTGTTTAGTAATGTTAAACGATATGCTGGTTTTGGGAAGCGCTGAATCTGGACTTACAGACTATGGGGCGATTCTGCAAGTAAGAAAAGATTTGTGGAGCCATATCTTCTATACTTTCCATGCTTGCTGGGCAATTCAAACTGAGATATCCTGCATCCGCAAGTACAATGGAAAGTTAAATCATCCTGCACCAAACAGTAATGTTGTGTGGAAGCAACCGACAGGCAGAATATAAAAAGATGAGATAGATAGACAGTGTAACGGGAACTGGAGCTCCGGTGGGTTCAAGGGTAGTTGAAAGCTATGCATCACAACACCTTGCTGACCGGAGTCATGTTCCAAACAATGAGGCTTGCCTCGTGCCACGGGCACATGCCATATTCCCAGCAACCACAAGACATAGGCGACCATGATCGATGAGTCCATTGCACACTGTTTCTCTATAGAGAATTCCTGCAAATCCTGGTGATATAAAGTTACTTATTGTGATTGGTCTGGCCACTGGTCAACATGAGAAGGAACTTTCTTCACCTCAACCTTGCCTGAGTAATGAGAGAAAATTTGCCAAAAGTAGGAAACACATATCCCAAAGAATATCCAGAGAAGGTTCCACGTCCGAGAAATTCTGAAGCACAATTGATCTTCTTGAAAGTATGGACCTGATTTGATCACCATTGATACAATCATTTGACCTGTCACAATGGACAATGGGGTGGTCACGACTGAAGGGTGTAGCGGTGAAGAGTCCATCAAAGCTATCGTGTTACCCATTTTGTTGAGGATGACATGTTGGAGCTTGCACTGATTAGTATAAGCCATGCACTGGCTGAGAGTAGATGCTATACTTAAAACTAGACAATCACTTGACATCTATCTGTTCTGCTATGTATCTAGAATAGCTAGTATTGGAAAGTAAGTTAGTGGTTTTGCAATGACAGCATTATTTATAGTTGTTTTCTTACTCAGCCAGGAATCCGGCTCACCAGGTACCCCCTTGGGCCAACATAGTGCTTTCTTTTTTTGCCATGACAAATGACTGCGCTTTTGACCAAATGGCTATAAGAATGGACACAACCTCCCACCTCTCCTTCATATTTGATCTGTTTTTTAACCATCTTAGTAGGCTATACTTAACATGACCTCGATGATTGTTGAATCTGTAAAGAATTCAGCGGCGAGGAAAGCGACGACAAAGCCATTGAGGAAATTGAAGAAAGGCCATGCATGCCTCAACTGCAAGTATGTCCTTCTACATAGTTTGAACTATGCCACGACAACGTCATGTCATTTCAAAGGCTTCTCAAGATAGTCAATTTGGCATGATATTGATTTATTGCTGTTAACATTAATTGTTAGAAATGTTACGGTGTCAAACCTCTATGTGGACCATGTCAGAAGCATTCAAAGGACAACAAATGTGAATACACCGATGGCCCTGGAAAGTCACAAACAAAAGCGCTAGAAGACATGGTCAGTAGATTGGAAGCACGCCTGCGTAACTTGGAGCACCCCAAAGAATTGACACCTTCTGTTATGCTTTACAACCCATACAGCTCATACAATAAATCTCTGCTGCGACAACAACCTTTGCTATCAGTATCAGAGACACGCTTGGTTGACCCTTCATCTTCCTTTTCTGCTGCCTCTTTGTCTCCAAGTCTTTCAAGAATGTTTGGAGCTTTACAATCCAACTTGGATTCAGCAGGCTCTAGGGGTCCTTCATCATCCCCCCATTGACCATATAGCTTGTCACTTCTGGATGTAGTGGTGCATAAGCAAATACGACCATGCCATCTTTTGTACTAATGGCTTTTCAAGAAACCAGGCTTCAACACTATAAAGAGCCTGTGAGTCTCATATTCCTTTGCTGAGTGCGACTTCAACATGGTTGCTACAGCCTCAATAGGTTTCTACTGCACAGTCAAGAGTTCGGCTTTTTCCTTGATCTTAATAGATTTTGCAAAGCTGCTCTTTTTCTTCTTCCTTTTGGTCATTTGTCTCATCCATCACCTGCCCTACTTAGCATTGTATACCTGTGGGGCGTTCATCTCTCACAATCGGAGGCACTCCTCCAACAAGAGCAGTCATTTCTTCTCCGTGCGTTGCAACACGTTGTTACCGACACACTTGGAAGTCACCCAGATGTCATAATCTACACTCTACAGGCTGAAATACTTATGTCATACTACTTTCTTTGCATGGGCTGCTTTGTTGAGGCTAAATGCCACACAGAAACTGCAGTCTCACTTGCGCTTGGGGCTGGTCTGCACAAGATAAAATCTGCTCATCCTATTATTGTAGCACCGATACTAGGACTATCCTCTGATGTACCTGTTTTGTTCCCCTCACCTTGTGACAATATTGCAGAAGCCAAGCAAATTAACGGATTCTGGGCAATGGTGGTGCTCCACAAGTGTATCATGATTGCTCTGACCCCACCTTTGAGCATCTGTGGAACATTGGAAGCACCTGGTATTCAGGTCGATACACCATGGCCATTAACGAGCTACTCATTGGTATGTGGATTGGTGGACATGAGATGAATGTTATTGATTTCTCTTCAGGCTCTGTATCCTGAGATTAGTGGAAACAACACTATATGCAACTTTCTGTTTGATATAGCTAATGCTGGATATCAAAACAACTCTATAACTACGGTCAAAGTTAAAGCTGCCATCTTATTTCACAAATCTGCCCAGTTGGCAGGTCAATAGATGCCAAGTATGACATTGTCTTCTTATATTGTACACTCACTTAACTAATGGTCTGGATTCCAGACATGCAACCACCTGGATTTCAATCTCAAGTGGCAGAAGTTCAGTCACTTGATGAACTTGAAAAATTCCACTCTAATCTTCCACTACCTACTCTCATGGATGCCAAGCATCCTTCAACTTGAAGCTTTCTTTTTGCCCATGCCCTTGCTGATGCAGCATCAATCAACCTCCATACTCCATTCTCACACACGTCTTTGTTACAGCAACATTGTCTAGTGGCAGCTCGACATATTGTTTCTTTTGGCAGTTTTAACATTCTGGAGATTGGTCCTGTGAATCCATTCATGGGCATGAGTAAAATGCTTTTGTATGCAATCAAGTGGTAACCATGTTGCCGTGTTTATCTAGATGCTTTTGGCGCTTGCGTGTAATGTTCTTATCAATGAAATACATCTTGTACAGTCATCAAGAAGTGTGTTATCTGCGACCGTTGAAGAAGGTGAAGACGATCTCAGGAAGTTTTTGAGAAGCAGGATCAAAGTATTGAATGCACAATCAGGTGAGAGCACCTTCACAAGTATGTTGGCTGTCCATCTATAGAGTGATGAGATAATGAAAAAATTTGAAACAGGATATCAACTCACTCAAATTCAGGAGGCTTTCTCTGCGATCTAAAATTTTCTTACTAGTTGAATGTTTCTCTGAGTGTTACATACCCACTCTTTTATGATACCGCTGTATAGGCAATAAAGAAGCCTGGATTTTTTTTCTCACTTGAAACTCTTCTCAAAAATTATCATCCTGTAATGATAATCCATGTACGTATTGCAGGAGCATGTGTTGACAAGAAAAGTCCTTGTAAACTAGCATCCACAACCATGAGCTCCTCATGTAGCTCAGATGGCGTTGGGGAGATTTCCCCTGCTTCCTTCTGCCCTCGAGGTGCCTTCTGCACCTCAACTCCTGCTCTGCACTGCCCATTGTTGCGGGCCGTGTCTGTGGCTTTGAGGTGTTTTGCCTCAGTTGTTTCTTCCAATGGCAACGGATGCCTCTTCATGGCATTTGCAAATGTCTTTATTGTATTCTTGTTATGCTGTTGCAGCATAACAATTTCATCAAGCAGCCCAGTGATGACTACCTGGGCAACAGGATCTCTTGAAAATGAAGATTCTGGCAGCACTCTCTGGCTGGCAGACACCAATCGTCTCCAAACTGCTTCAACTTGAGGTTCAAGGACCTCTGGAGGTGTTGCTACCTCCTTGCTCTTGCCCTTCTCTGAATATAATATGCGCCACAGAGACGGTGCATGCGTTGGCGAGGAGGAGCACCAATGAGGAGGCATCCAAGGTCTGGGTAGACCTCGCACTGGTCCTTGTGACATGGGTTTGTCCTGCCTGTGCCCTATGAATTTGCGCAGCGCTCCTCCACGTGCGGTGTGACTTCTCAGAGGCAATTGCCTCCAGTCTCTCCTATAAGCCTTTCAAGGAGGCAGTGTACGTTCTTGTTGACGTCAAGGTTTGGCTACCTCAACTCTCGCTGGGACAGTGCGCAACAATTCCTCATCAACTTCCATTGGTGCTATCTGTGGCGTGGTTAGTACCTGATCATCCAGAGGTAGTATACTTGCACTCTGGGTTTGTGCCGTCAGAAACAGCATTGGCATACCCCACATCACCTGTGGTTGCTGTCCAGGACCAGTCAGTCCTGGGAAATAAGACATAGGCATAAATTGTGGATAGAATTGCTGATGTCCAAATTGGGCAGGAGGCTGCCCAAACTGGAACATCATTGGGAACAACGCCATACTCGGCATTGTCATTGATGGCTGTTGTTGTTGTTGCTGCGGGGGTGGCTCCCCCCCTTCTCCAGAACCCTGCAGGTTCTAAGGATGCTGCTGAGGCGTCGTACCTTGAGATGAGTATGATATTTTACAAAGACCTTTTGGTTGTTGGTGAGAGAAAGAAAAAAAATCCTTACTCATCAGGTTACATAATCTGATCCAATCAAAAGATCTGCCAATGCTAATCCATACTATCTGATCAGATGGTGCATCTTCATCTTATCTGTACGGATCAAGATTGATCTGATAGGCATCTTATTGCAACACAATAAGATAATAGATCTGATTGTAATCAAATTTGGCTTACTCAATCTAAGCACGTGAGTGCTTAGCAAGCTGACTTCGGCGTTGGACGCCTTGCAGCTCTAAGTACCAATCCAAAGCTGCCAGCTTTGCACAAGTCTGATATGGCTCCCACGTTGTATCACCAGCACTCCACTGCACCTCAAATTCAAGATGTGTTCCATCGCTCCATTGATGACCCAGGATATCTTTGACGAACTACTCCTGTTTGTTGATGGCACCAAAATTATGTCACCCAATTAGGAAACATCATATTGTTGTTTGCGTTGTATTGTCTGAGCAATGATACATGAAACTTGGGTACGATACGCCTAGCTAATAAAGCTGCAAGCAGCTCTAGTACATAGTTCAATGTACTTGGTTCTGTGACTGAGATTTTGTACAGTCCAATATACTTTGGACACAACTTCCTTGCCCTCTCTTTTGGGAGGTTAAGATTCTCCATGGACAGATATACTAACGTGCCAGGCGTTAGTTCAGGCTCATTACTGCACCAATCATTTGCATGTCGTGCCTGAACAACACATGCTGCAATAATTGCATCGTGCACATTGGTCAAATTCTCCAACGCTTTTTGTGCAAAGTCTTTCACTCCTTTGTGAACCCTCTGAGCTCCCGTAACATGGAGGGCATGTAGCCTTCATTGAGCTTGAATGGTGCGTATTTAGTCATCTCTGACACACTTGCGTTGATTGCAAACTCGGTCAGAGGGATCTTATCTACCCAATCACGTTGGTCTGGTTGGACCACCATACAGAAAATCTGTGCAATACTGCAATTTGCATGTTCTGTCTGTCCATCTGTCTGTGGATGAAACAACGTTGACATGAGTAACTTAGTTTCTAGGAGCTTGTGAAGCTCCCACTACCAGTGAAACATGAACTTTGTGTCTCTATCACTCACGATAGAACTTGGAAGGCTATGCAGCCTTACAATCTCTTGCAAGTATATCCACAATAACTCTGACACGGTAACGGTCATGTGCACCAGTATCAGATGCACCATACTAGTCATGCAACAGATTACCACCCAAAGGTAGTTGTAACCTTTGGAATCGGGGAATGAACTGACAAAGTCCATTCCGATGGAGTCCCAAGGTTTTGTCGGGACAGGCAGGGAATGTAGCTTCTCTGCAGGTTTCTGATTGCTCATCTTCAAACACTGGCAGGCCTCATAGGTCTGACAGAACTTCGTTACTTCTGACTGCATCTGAGGCCACCAATACCACTGCCTCAGATATTCTAAGGTCTTGTTGGTACCAAAATGACCAACGCTCTTGTGAGCTTGCGTCATGATCCGTGTAATGAGAGTTTGGTCACGTGGTAAGCATACTACTCTATGCCCTCAAACATTCAAGATACGGATCAGTCTGTCCTCATCCATGCTGAATTGTGGATGAGCTGCTGCATTTTGCTGAATCTCAGCAAAGAACAAGTCCTGGTGGTATTTCCTATGTACAGCACGTAGGAACTCATCATCCTAAAGTACAGGAGAGTCAGTATACTCTCCCGCTGGCATCAACGCATTGGCAAGTGTAATGTCTTGGCTAGACGGTCCAAGACCACCAGTTTCCACATTGGGCTTTGACGTTTCCGTTGTCTTGGGCTGAGCCTGCTTCAGTTGCTCAGCTTCAATGTCTCAGGCTTCATGCCATTCTTGCAAGTGTTGACTTTGCCAAAGTTTGTTTGCTTGCATGGCCCAAAGCTCTACCACATGCTTCTTTACCTCCTTGTAGCAATGATATGGTAGATCATTGCCCTGTAGATCAATGCAAATGTCTGCATTGACGTATTTGTGCGTGTCATAATGTTCACCAGCTTTATTGCTCTCAAAATACTTTGAGAGACAGTCAGCGACTTTATTCAGTTCACTTTTGACATAAGTGATGTCAAAGTTATATTGTGACATGTAGTCAATCCACCGGCATTGCCAGGGGGACAGGGTTGCTTGGGTCTTGAAGAACTCAAGTGCTTTATGATCGGTTATAATGTGGATCTTGTATCTCATCAACTTATCCTCCCACTTGAGGAGTGCCTCAAGTATTGCCAGCGTCTCTAGTTCATGAACGGCATAGTTCTGCTGTGCCAAGGTGAACTTCCTCAACATGAAGCCGGCGGGTCTGCAATTATGCCAAGAACTTCCTTGGCCATACATTGCACCAACTCTGGTCTTTGATGCATCACAGATGAGCCAAATTGGCTCATTACGCCTAGGATCTATGGGCCAAATCACTGGCGTCTTTGAGCAGATCCATTTGATCATCTTGAAGCACCACTGGTGTATGGGTCTCCATATGAATGGAGCCCCATTCTGGGTAATGGACATTAATGGTCCAGTATACGCTGTTATATTGGGCAAGCAATTGCCAATATAGTTCACCAGTCCAACAAACCGTTGAACATTGTTATAGGTCTGTGGCACACACCATTTGCATATGCAGTCAATCTTATCCTGGTCAGAGTGGATATACCCTGACTGTCAATCTTGTGTCCGAGACAATCCACTGTCTTGGCATACAACTCACATTTCTTCCATTTGAGGTACAGCAAATTGGACCTCAATTGTTCAAATATGACACGAAGATGCTCTTCCTGTTCCTCAATAGAATTAGAATATAGTCCAAATATATGTGGACAAATCTTCTGATCACATCTCAAAAAATAGAAGTTATCAACCTCTGGAATGTCGCAGGAGCATTGCAGTCTCCTATCTGCATTATGTTACTGACATATATTCCCATGATGGATGAGAACACTGTCTTTGGAATGTCAGACAAGCAAATTCTCACTTGTTTGTATGCATCCATCAGGTCAGTCTTTGACCTGAACTTTGCTTGTGCCATGTCTTCTCAAATCACTTCCTGATCTGGAAGTGGAGTCACATCCCTTCACCGTATTGTCATTGCGTTGGCGTGCATCCAACGCAGTCCTCAAGGTACCATCCTTCTTTGGGATGCACAACAATGGTGCAGTGGAAGGCTGGTCTTGCCTCCCACCACTGAGCTCGCAAGTACCAATTGGTCTTGTCTTGGAGCTGCTGTTGCAGCGCCATCGGGCATCATGGCAGATGATACTTATAAACCTTATTCTTGTCAATAAGGTTAATTTTGTGATTTACCTCACACCAAGGGGGTAGTTCCTTCTTGGTACCATTCAAGATATCTGTAAACTCCTGCTGCCACTGTAGCCGCAGGCTCGGGATATCCTCTTCTGTAAAACCAACGGTTTTACCTTTGCCTTTCTGGTCCATGCCTCTGCACAAACACTTGGTTACTTTTGCTTGTGCCACCGAGCAAGCATACTTTTCTCTGAGGGCAGTAATCCTCAGTTTGCTCTCATCCGGTGTGTATAGTCACACAGGCACACTTTCTTTGCTTCTTTGTGATGTCACGGAGAGTCCATCAAAGAATATCTTGCTCGGCGGCAAGATCTCATCATCATTAGCTTGACAATATGACTCTTCTCTTGGCATCCAGCGTGGTCCATTCCATGTGTACATTGATGCCACGAGTTCATTCCACTTGGTAGGCATTTGTGGATTGAATGCCCACTCAAACATGGGATGAGGTACAGGTTGGTCCCAAATCAACCTATTTGTGCATGTGGAGGACGTCTAATCCTCCCACTCATCGTTTGACACAAGGTCTTTGACCTTGATTTTCTTTGACCTTGATTTTTGACAACATTGGCTGACATTCCATGCTCAACGTGTGCTGAGGCCTCTTGTTCTCAGACTTACTTGGCTTTTTACACTTTTTCTTGAGGCCTTCCCTCCTCTTCAGAGTACACTTGTACTCTAAAGCCTCACTTTCTAGCACCATCAGTGCTGGACTATTGTCAGGGGACTCCTCATTTCTCTCTTCTTTCACTCCTTATTCCTTCATTCTTCCTCTATTTATTTTCTTATTTCTGCTGTCACTCTTTTACTTTACTGCTTCTATTCTTTCAACACTATCTATTAGTACTATTCTCAGCCCTTGAGGTGTTCTGGTTCTTTAGTTATCATTCAAACAAGTGTAGCCAATGCTTCCAGAGGCTTAGTCATCTTGAGGCTAGCCTCCAAATTACTAAGCAAGTCACATGAGACATGTGCATGACCTCTGGCAATGGCAATTTCCGAATTTTTGATGATTTTTCTTTTTTAGATTATAAATTTTATTGTGGCTTTTGTCATGCTATACAGTTACTTCCCATGCTTCTGGAGCCTTGGAAGTGTCACTCCTGGCATAGGGAATCCCTAGACTTGTTCTCTTTGGATTTCTCCTCTGCTAGGTGAGTAGTTATGGTTGTATTACCTATATATATACTTTGGATTTCCCTCTGCCAGCTGTGTGACTGAGCCATAGCCTCCAGAGGTTGCCCTTACAACTATCCGCTGGCAAGCTCACACAAGCTTGCTCCTTGTCCTCTCCATCTTCTACAGTGGGCGCTTTTCTGCCACCGTCTAGTCAGTTCCGTCTGACTAGCAACTTCTTTTCCATGGCGCAATGTCAATGGAGTCGTCCATCGCCGTTGATGACGCCCAAAAGTTGCTAAGCACTGTCCTGGTAGATGGTAAACTTAGCACCTCACAAATGAGTAGCGTCGGGCGGTTGCTAGTGTTTGAGAGAGTCCCGGGCAGGGTCCCAGAAGCCTAGTCTTTTTAGTGGAATTTGAACTTAGAGAAATAAACTGGTTGCTTAGCAATCTAAGCCAAAAGCCTGCAAGGCACTAGGATGCTAGAAGTTGGCAAAGACTCTAGCAATGTAAACGTTGGCGACAATGTGCCCATATGGCACCATAAGATGAAAGTCGGTAAACGAAGTTGGCGAGGTGAAGTCAGCAAGACTGTATCACTTAGCGACTCTGAGGACTTAAAATGCGCTGAAATGTGATCTGAACTGTGGGGCGTACGATTTGATGATGGCTAAGACAAAATATGTACAGTATTTATAGGTGTTAAGTTGCCATGGTAATTAAACTAAAAAAAAGTCGCTAATTAATCAATCAAAATGGAGACCAATGTGATGACACGTGAAAGTTGCTAAGCAACGTCGTCTGTTAAGTCGGCAAGCGTTAATTTGTTATTCCAGCGGTGAAAGAGGCCAAATGCATGGGGGCCATTGCTAAGGCCTGAAATCCTCATGTAGGCCTGTCTTGTGTAAGTCGCTAAGCATCAGATAAACTGTAAGCGTCGCTAATATCTGAAACCATCATGTGGGCTTGTCTCACGTAAGTCGCTAAGTGTTGCTAAAGTGATCTGATGTCAGATCTTTGAGAAGCACTGGGTTTTGATAGGTGTTGCTAAAGGCCCTGGCATTGGTTATCACTGATCAGGGACCTGAAGGGGGCCAGGCTGGAGTCAGGTGAGTGGCAGATGATTGCCAAGTCATGTGGTTGCTAAGTCCTGTGATCCTGCATGTCATGTTCTGTAGCCTGAGTTTGATCCCTGCTAGCTGCAAAATATAAGTTGCTAAAAATAGCGCTGGTGCGCTGAGCTCAGCCAGAGTCTTATCACCATTATCCATGGTCACTCATACAGCGGAAATGGCATTGCCATCCACTACAATCTCATTCTTCTTGAAATCAAGAACATTATGCTTCCGCATATAGAGCGTACTTAAGTTCATATTGTAGCGATTGAAGTTTGCTACATCCAAGTATTCCTTGGACCTCAATCTTGCACAGGCAATTGTTGCCTGTGTACCAAACTGGACTGCAGCTTGGCTGCCCACAGTGCTTAGCTGAAGGACTAGTGGTTTCTTCAGCTCACTCACATATACGTCATGCACTTGACAGAACTGAGGTGTCACTCCAGTTGTGGTGCTTCCCAAGTCCCACAAGGTCCATGCCTTGTGGCCGTTGACTTCAACATACGACGCGAGGCACTCTTTGTCCTTGCACTTCAGCGCTAGCCTTGCCAGCTTTTCCAGCACCTTGCAAAGGTGTACCTTATACACCTTCACATTGGCTGCCCTAATTGGTCAATCAAGTGCGCTCACTGGGTAGTCCATCAGAGCTCCCATGAACTCTGAATCTGACTCCCGGGCATAGTAGTCATTGTCATATACGTCAACCTTGACGTACTCATTGTCTGACAACTCTTCCTGTTCAGAGGCGTTCCTAGCCTCTGGCTCTTTGTTGTTGAGGTTTTCCACCTCATCATCCTCAACATCAGATTTGTTACCTGAGTCTACTCCTTCCTCATCAGGGATAGCTGTGTGTGCTGTGCGTTGATGACGCCCAAAAGTCACTAAGCACTGTCAAGGGTAAACGGTACCTAGCTACTGTGGAAGGAAATGTGTTGGGCGGTCACTAGTTGAGAGGGAGTCCGGGCAGGGTCCCAGAGACTTAGTTTGTTAAGGAAAATTTAGTAATTGGAAGAAATGGTGCTTAGCGATCTAAGCCGGGTCGCCTGCAAGGCGCTAGGGTGCCAATAGTCGGCAAGGACTTGGCAACGTAACGTAGTCAAAGTGTGCTCGTATAGCACCTAGACAGTTGGCAAGACTGGCAAAGAAGCGGCAAGCTTAGCGTAGTCGGTAAAAACAGTAAGTCCCTTTGGCGACTTCAAGGAACTTAGTGCGTGCAAGTTGAGATCTGAACTGTGGGGATGTAATTCGATGCTCCTAAGACAAACTATGTACAGTATTTATAGGCGCTAAGTCGCCGTGTTAATTAAACTATAAGTCGCTAAGTAACAAAATGGGGAATGGATTATGACAAGAAGAATAGAATGTGAAATAGCTAACCCGCGGCGTCTATCAGTCGGCAGGCGCTAAGTCACCAAGTGAGCACTGAAAGCAGTCAAATAAACGGTGACTATCCTGGGATCTGAAACAATCAAGGGGGCTGGCGTCGCCAAAGTCGCTAAGCGTCAGTAAAGGTAAGCGTCGCTAACCGCTAGGCACCGGGGCTGAAGAAGTGGCGACCTACTGATAGCCGTTGGCAAGTCGTTAAACGCGTAATCTTATAAGGCGCTGGCTATCTTTGATCGGTGATCTGTTATCAAGCCCGAGGTCATGTGTGTGGTCCGTGCGTTAACAGTCAGGTGAGCGAGTCCCATGGTCCAGAAGTCTCGTGCGCTAAACGTCCCGTAGTCGCCTAGTCATGTGTCATCCGCATTGCGCCTGCTTGCCTGGGTGAGCCGCCAAACTGATATCAACAAAAGTCGCTAATTATAGCTTTGTTGCGCTGAGCCCAGCCCAGGTCTTATCAGCATACATATGCGCGCAGCTTGGCCATTGGCCTTTACTACCACCTAGGCATTTGTTAGCATAATGTCCAGAGTGTCCACACTTAAAGCATGTGTCCGCTGCAAAGGGGCAACCTGCTTCCACTCTTGGAGGCCCATTTGACGTCTTGACAATGTCAACAGCCTGCTTCACACAATCACCATCTTGGTGTGGCCCTTGCTGGGGGTTCTGCACCAGCTGGTTCCGTCTATCCAACAGGCGGTGCACTCTGGAAGTGTCGCTCCTAGCCTGGTGCTGACTTGACCACAAACCAAGGGTTTGTATTCCCAATCATCTCTTTTCTCCATGCCCAGAAGATGCCTACCTTCTGAGGTTCCAGTCTTCTTGTTGTACGCATCTTTGAGCGGTGCAGCTCAAAGTGTTTTGCAATTTTGTGGGCTTGCTTGTAGCGCAATGCGTGCGCTACAAATTCCTCCACTGTATTGACTTTGGGCAATAGCCCATCGTCGCAGATGAGAGACTCTCTCATTGCATCAGGTATCCCGTGCAGGAATGTCTCTATCATTACCCACTTGTCTGGGTAAATGAACATGTTCTGCACGTGGTCTATCAAGGTATCATAGAA
This sequence comes from Termitomyces sp. MG148, assembly GCA_003313785.1. Classification (NCBI taxonomy): domain Eukaryota; kingdom Fungi; phylum Basidiomycota; class Agaricomycetes; order Agaricales; family Lyophyllaceae; genus Termitomyces; species Termitomyces sp. MG148. The sequence goes on along the minus strand of QLOM01003209.1, from coordinate 1,541 downwards.
ATCTTGAACTCCAAGCTTCTCAGTATAGGAGGTCGCGATGAACGCCTCCCTTGCATCCTGCATAGTAGATGCACTCACAAAACAATTGTATAGTTCAAGGATCACATCCTTGAACATCCATTGCTGCCTTGCACAATTGTAGTGCAAGACATGATGTCGGAACCAGTTCTTGGCTTGTCCTTCCAAGAACTCAGGGAGAACAAGGACTTGTTCTTGATCCAGACAATCACCACTATACTGACAAGCTGCCAGATGGTTGCAAACATCCATTGTCCAGTTTTCCAAGTTGCTGAACTTAGATTCACCCCAATACGGGTGAATATGTTTTGACTCCGCTTTCTGCGGTTTTATTCCCTTTGGTAGGTGTAAAGCTATGCCTACAGCATTGTCAATAATACTACTGAGGCGCTGGTGCATATTTTCATTATACACCTTTGTTGCCTCAGTCAGTCCAGGGGTTTTATTCCTGCCTTCAGCAGGAGGTACCACGGAGAACACTCATACAGGTTGCTGACCTGTATACTGTCTCCCTGTATCATTCCAGTGAGGTGGAACGTCTTGTCCACCTTGGTCCTCTGATCCTTGTTGATCAGGAATCCAACTTGATAGTGCAGTGGGAGAGTTACCACTCCCACTGTCTGGTTGGCCTGTCCTTTGGACATATTGCCTTTGCATCTTGTCAATGGGTGTTATCCCATCAAACACAATACCCTGATTGTTGATCCAGGAATGTTCCTGGCAATTCAGGTCTTGATTAAGCATCCACTGATATGCTACTCTCTCAGCAAACTTCTCTGCCAGTGGCACTCTGTTGTTCAGTGGAGGTTTCTCCACTGACTCACATTTGACTTGTGGAGAATTCACTTCCTCCGCGTCCACATTGTGACTTTCTACCACTGAAATGGTAGATACCAATTCGACTGTAGACAGAGGTTGTCCTTGGTGACCTCTGAAGATCTGTTGGTGCTGAGCTGCAGCAAATCTCGCTGCAAATCGTTCCTCCATCTCCCTCTGTTGCTGGGGAGCATATATGTTGCTTATTGCTTCCTCCAGATGCAGAGAAAGCATGGGCTGCACCTTGACCAGAATATTGGGCACCAGGTTTGCGCTGTTTGGCGTTGAGGCCGCTGAGCCTTGATTTGCTTTCCGGTAAATGTAGGCGTGCGCCTCCAGCTCCAAGATTTGAATATATATTCGATTGCATCTACCAGAGGTACATGTTCATCTTGGGCCTGTATTAATCATATGTGCTTAAGTACATACAGTCCTAACCTCGCTCGCGTTGTATCTTTCATGATGGAAGGATACTGGTTTCAGAGCATCATGCACTGCACTTGCAAGGTGGACTTGATGCGTCCACCTTCCTTGTTATTGGAAGTCTTGTTTTTCCAATGCACTGCAGGAGTTTTTTACTCAGGGACAGTAGTTCTCTGAAGTGCGACATCTCCTTGTTATTGCTGTGTCAATGGAGTGGATTCAGTTGGAACTCTCCAACTGCCTGTCTCCAATTGTTGTGTCTTCCCCAGGAAGTACAACAAAGG
>QLOM01003202.1:0-46915 GCA_003313785.1 Termitomyces sp. MG148 | reverse complement strand
TCAGCTTGAAATCAAACTCAGACTCAAAATCCAGACTCAGCCCCTGTCAATCGAAACTCAGCCTAAGAATCCGAAACTCAGCTCAAAGATTGAAACCCAGCTTGTTACATAATTTTCATCAATTCTGACAAATTTTATGTCAGCAAGTCGTCGCATTCTAAGAGCTGGGAAAGTTTAGGATCAAATTCCCAGGCTTCATGGCATTATATAGAGATACTTGAAGTGGGGGTGATCCCCTGGGTTCTTCAAGACTTTAGCAAACATGGGGTCACATGTGTACCCACTCACTACTTTCTGACAAAATTTGTCAGACTCTACTATATTGGGTCTGACTATGAGCACCTTGCCCTCTAAAACTCAAGCCAATGTTATGTCCAGCACCTCATGCACATGCTCTGGAGTAACCAGGTGCACAACTTGCCTTAGCAGGTCCACCTCTAGATCTTGATCCTCACATTGCTTGTGGAGGCAACTTCTTTGCCTCTGTTTCTCCTCTTTCATGGCCCAAACTTCAAGGATATGCTCCTTGACCTCATGATATCTATGGAAAGGAAGGTTCTCTCCCTCAGGATTGATGCAGCAATCTGCCTACATGTACCATGAGGTTCATGAACCTCATCTGAGAAATTGCTTTCAAAGTAATGCAATAAGCAATCTATGACTTTGTTAAGTTTGCCCTTAACATAGGATATGTCAAACTAGTATCATAACATGTAGTCAATCCACTACTGCTGCTGTAGTGACAGGGTCACCTGAGTCTTGAAGAACTCCAGGGTCTTGTGATCTGTGAGGATATAGATGGGGTATCTCATCAACTTGTCCTCCCACTTGAGCAAGGCCTCAAGTATTGTGAGAGTTTCCAACTCATAGACAGTGTAATTCTGCTGGGCTGTTGTAAATTTCTTTGACATGAACCCAGCAGGCTGGCACATTTGCCAGCTGCTTCCCTGGCCATACATGGTCCCAATCTCTGTCTTAGAAGTATCACAGATGTGCCAGATTGGCTCATCATGCTGAGAATCAATTGGCTGGATAACCGGCATCTTGGTGCATATGCATTTCACCATCTCAAAGCATTGCTGGTGAATGGGCCTCCAATTGAACAGTGATCCATTCTGGGTCATAGCCATTAATGGTCCTGTGTAAGTGGTAACATCGGGCAAAAAGCTTGATATATAATTGACCAGGCCTACAAATCTCTGAATATCATTGTAATTATGTGGTGTGTGCTACTCTTGAATATGATCAAGAATATCTTGATCCAGGTGCCCTTCTCATCAATGACATGCCCCAGGCAGATCACTTCCTGGTCTGGTAAAGGAGTAACATTCTTGATTATATTGTCATTGCACTGATATGCATTTAAAGCCATCCATCCTTCTTTGGAATGCATGATAGTGGTGCTGCCTGTGTGGTTGTACAGGGAGTCCACCACTGTGCATTTAAGTACTGATTGGCTTTGTCCCATAGCTGCTCCTGCAGCATGCATGGGCAGCATGGCCAGTAGTATTTGTATTGCTTATGCTCATTGATGAGGCTAATTTCATGGTTCACTTCATGCCATGGAGGAAGCTCCTCTTTCATGCCATTCATCATATCTGTAAACTCCTCCTGCTACTGCTGCCAAAGACACAGAATATCCTCTTCCTGAAGGCTGTCAGCCTTCTACTTCCCTTTATTGTGTATGGGTGGCAACAGCTTTATGATGTTGCCAAAGGGGCACTTTGGCACCTTAAACTGTTCTTAAATGGTGATGACCTGTTCCATCCTATCATCTGGCACATGTAACTAATATAGAGGGTGATCCCTGTCAGCCTATAGGGCTATGAGGGTTGTATCCTCTTGATTTATTGTGTACATGCAAGATACCTCTGCTGATCATAGATGGCAGAACCCACTATCCACTGGGCACTAGCAATGTGCATTTTGCACAACAGCGGTTGCTACTACCTCATTCTATTCCTGGGGCATATGTGGGTCAAAGACCCATTTGTATTCAGGCAATGGAATCAATCAAACCCATAAGGATCTCACGTCTGACATGTCTGAGGCCACTGCCACCTTGTCCCCTCTGTCAAATCCTTGATCTTGACATGTGATGTTGTAGGAGGGCATGCTCCTCCAGACAAGCTCCCTAGGCCTGCTGGAGTATGCATTTTTGTTTTCTCAGGCATCATGCCTTGGTCTTCATTACCTCATTGAGAAGATTTAGCAGGGGGCCTTATTGCTCTTGGTATTTTCTCAGAGGCCTGATTGCTCATCAACACCGCCTAGTAGTCAGAAAGTAGCCCTGGCAAGCCCCAGTCTACCTCATCCACCTTCTCCACTGTTGGGCTCCTCTGACAATTGAGTCACACAGCATCTTTATACTTTTCCATGGTCTGGTGTTGCCGCACATGGCCATCAGTGTCATCCACCATAGCTTACTCAGCTAAAAGCGCAATCTCATTGATAAGGACTCAGCAGTGCTCAAAGTCCAGCACTACTTTGTTATGCCACATGAACGGCATCTCTAATATCATGTCATAGCAATCAAAGTTTGCTACATTCACATATTCCTAGCCATGAGAGCCAAGGGTTTGGATAGTAACAGTGGTACTATATTTGTAAGGGCGACCTCTGGGAGTTGCGGCTAAGTCACACAACTAGCAGAGGGAAATCCAAAGTTTATTAGAGGCAGTAAATACAACAGAGTAATAACTAATCACCTAGCAGAGGGAAATCCGAAGAGAACAAGTCTAAGGATCCCTCTGCCATGGCATGGCGCATCAGTACAGGGGCAGAAGCATGAGAACAGCTGTACAGTACTTCTCCAATGGCATGGGAGCATCCCAGAGAAGTACAATGAAGAGCGGGTTGCTCCAGAGATTTCCAGGGTGGTTGAAAAAGGAAGTTCTCTGACATCACCCCTCCTTTAGAGTGCGGCGTCTCGACGCACAGGGTAGAACAAGTTGCAGATCATGCAGTCAACTGGAGAGATGGAGTAGATGCCTTGGATTGCATGGGGAGCCTCAGAGTGACTGCAGTGGAAGTCCTTCACCAGGGCAGGCACGTGGACGTTTTCAGCGAGTTCTCAGGAATTGTCTTTGATACCGTAGCTCTTCCACTTGACCTTGTATTGTAGCTTGCACCAGAATAGATGACTGTCAAGGACCTTCTCTACTTTGTACTCCAGGCAGTCGTCTACAATGACCGGAGGCGGGGCACATCGACCGGGGATAGGATCGTCCCAGGCAGGCGAAAGCTTGACCACGTTGAAGACCGGGTGGAGGCGCCGCATGCTAGTGGGCAGCTGGAGCCTGTAGGCCAGTGGTCCTACCTGGCACTCAACCACATACGGCCCCAGCTGTCGGTGCAAGAGCTTCTGGGAGGGCCTAGTGGTCGCAATGTCGGAGGCATCCAGGTAGACTTGGTTTCCAGGCTTGTACTGGGGGGCCGGCAAACATCCTCGATCGTAGTAGCGGGCCATGTCGTCCTTAGCTTTAGTCAGGGCAGCCTCTGCCTCCTCCTGTGCCTTCTGCATATGGTCAACAAACTTGTTGACGGACTCGTTCTTCAACTGTTGTGCACGTGGTTCGAAGCCCATCCGAGGGTGCCTACCAGTGTCCAAGAAGAACAGGGAATGCTGCATGGAGGCATGGACGTGGTTATTATACTGAAACTCAGCCTATGGGAGAAGCTCATCCCAGTCGTCTTGTTGCTCATTGCAGAATAACCGGAGGTACTGCTCTAGTTCCTGGTTGACGCGTTCAGTCTGGCCATTGGACTGCGGGTGGTAGGCAGTGGAAGTGTGGAGCTTGACCATGCAGGAGGCAATAAAGCTCCCAGGTGAAGTCCGCCATGAACTGGGGGCCCCGGTCGGATATGTAGGCGTCGGAGAGGCCGTGGAGTTTCCAGACATTCTTCCAGTACAAGTTGGTTGCACCCATTGCTGAGCAGGTCATGTGTGTCAAAATGAAGTGAGCCTGCTTGCTGTACAAGTCAACCACGACCATGACTGCATTGTATCCATGCGTGTCTGGGAGCTCCACAATGAAGTCAACGGAGGCTACACTCCAGTGCGCTGCAGGCATGGGGAGGGACTGCAGTTGACCCGTCAGTAGACGCCAGTGGGGTTTTGTCCAGAGGCAGAGGTTTCAGGTGTTGGTGTAGGAGCCTATGTAGCGGGACATCTACGGCCACCAGTAGTTCCATGAGACAAGTTCCAACGTTTTCCACCTACCAGGGTGTCCCGCAACACGGGAGTCATGGTGCTGCTCAACAATGCGCCGGTGAAGGTCTGGGTCGTTGGGCACATATATCTGCCCTCGGAAGGTGAGGAGGCCGTCCTGCAGGCCCCACTCGTCCATGCGTACCGACTTCGTACCGGAGGGGCATCCCAAACATAGTGCTAGCGCGGCTCTAGCAACCAAATCTTCCTGCAAACCTTCCTAGTTCCCCCGACGTATGTCTTGGAGAATGTTGACCTCATCCCCCCGTACGGCTACTCCTTCCAAGGCGTGGACGGCAAACAACTCCAGGTGGAGGAGGGTGATGTTATTGTTGTCCCCCACACCGGAGCCGTGGTCAGTGTGCCAGGAGAGGGTGTTGGGCTTCTCCATGCTATGGCCTGGCTTGTGGGGCAGCGTGAAGTCGAAGTTGGCAAGGTACAGGGACCACCAGGCCTGGCAACAGTTCAGTTTTTTGGCCGTCCAGAAGTGTTCCAGGTTCTTGTGGTCCGTCCAGACTTCAAACTTGTGGTGGGCCCCCTCAAGGAAGTGGTGCTACTCCTCCAGCAACCGGATGATTGCAAGCATCTCCTTGTCATGGATCTTGTAATTTTGTTCCACGGCATTGAGGCTCTTGGAGTAGAAGGCAACAAAGTGCCACTTACCATCCTCCAGGGACTGCTGGGAGAGGACTGCACCAGTTGCGAAGTCAGAACTGTCAGCCTCAATGCAAAAGGGTCGGTTGTTGTCTGGGAAGAGCAGAATGGGCCTGGACGTGATGGCGGACTTGAGGGCATCAAAAGCCTGCTGCTCCATGTTGCCCCAGGTCCAGGCAACGTCCTTCCTGGTGAGGTCAAAGAGGGGGCGTGCGTGATAGGAGAAGTCCTGGATGAAGCGCCGGTAGAAGTTGGTGAACCTCAGGAAGGCTTGCACTTTCTTCTTGCTCCAGGGCTCCAGCCACTGCGCAATGTTGGCCACCTTCACCGGGTCCATCTCCGCCATACCATGAGAAATGATGAGTCCGAGATATTCAATATGGGTCTTCTCGAACTTACACTTCTCCGGCTTGAGGTACAGCTGGTGCTGGCAGAGACAATCCAGGACAATCCACATGATTCAACGATGCTCTTCTAGCATCTTGGTATAGATGAAGATGTTGTTGAGATACACACAGACCACTCCGTCCACAATCAGGTCCCAGAAGATGTTGTTCATCATGGTCTGGAAGGTGGCGGGGCTGTTGGTGAGTCTGAAAAACATCACCAGGGGTTCAAACAGCCCATGGTTGGTCCGAAACACTGCCTTCCACTCATCTCCCTCCTGGATGCACACATTGTTGTAGCCCCACCGGACATTCAACTTTGTGAAGTAGCGCGCACCCCAGAGGTTGTTGATCAGCTTGGAGATAAGGAGGAGTGGGTAGCGGTTCTTGATGGTCATTGCATTGAGCACGCGATAGTCTTGGACCAACCGGAGGGAGCCATCCTTCTTCTTGATGAAAAACACTAAAGAGGCCATCGAGGACTTTGAGGGGCGGATTTGTCTGGACTCCAGATTCTCCCTGAGGAACGCATTGAGCTCATCCTGCTCTTTGGGCACAAGCAGATAGACCTTGCAGTTGGCTGGCTTCAAATCTGGCAGGATTTTGATAGCGTGGTCCCACTGCTTGCATTCCAGGAGGGAGTCAAATGAGGCCTTGGAAAAGATGTCCTCAAAGTTGTGTAGGAGTCAGGGACTGCATCCCGGAACACCCAGGGCTGGGCATTGGCTGCAAAGGCCTGGGCCAACTATTGGAAAGTGGTCTGACTGGCCCGGATCTCCTCCGCCAGCGGCGGTGGTCACAGTGTAGTAGCATAGATGCGGTCTCCTACCTCGATGGCTTTGTCCAGAAGCTCCAGGTCCTGCGCAGGTAGGAACTCCCCTTTGCGTCCCTCTTCCTGGCTAGAATTTCCTCCACTGTGTCTGTCATCCTCATAGAGGGCCTCCCTATGAGGGAACACCAGAGGCAGGGGATCCAGCAGGTCAAGATCAGCAAAGGGAAGGTGCTCTACGTGGCACGCCCTAATAGCTGTGCATTCCCACATAGCGGTGCGCCGCTCCTTCTTCACTTCTTCCATGCAGGTCGCGCAATGCTGGGGGCATCAGCTCATGCTCACCTCCCCAGTAGTCCAGTCAATCTCCAGGTTGTGCTCTCAGAGCCACGGGAATCCCAGGATCATGTTTTGCTTACTGAGGCTAGTAACGGCAAAGGTGGTGCGCTCTGCATGGGACTGGTAGCAGAGAACAAGGTCCACCATGGACTGGATGGACCCCGCTTTGTTGCGGGTACCGTTGACATTGTATACCGGGATTGGGGCAAGCAGAGGCCAAGTGGTGAGCTGATGCTATTCTATGTAGCTGGTGTCCACAAAGAGCCCTGTGGCTCCAGAGTCCAGGAGGGCCGACACGCTCTGGGTCTGTTGCATGTCAGTCATCTCAATTTCCACTGTCATCTGGAGCAAATTAGGCGACAGAGTGGAGGCAACTACGTAGCGACAGGGGAGGCGGCGCTCCCAGGCAGGGAGGCATGTTTGGGTAGGCGTTGGAGAGGGCTGAGGGGGTTTGTTGAGTACAACAGGGGTGGTGCTTACGGTTGGAGAGCTGTTGGCAGAGACTGTATTGACTTCTTCTACCGACAAACATGCGAACCTGTTAGCACTAAGCAGCGGGGGCGTACTGGTCACTTGCCGCGCCCTTAAAAACCCTCCTTCTGTTCCTCCTGACCCCCCAAAGCAGGGAAGTCCTTCTGCGCCTCCTCGGGGATGGAGATGTGCGGAGAGGGCGTGCCAGCTGCATCCCAGGCCGCCAGGAGCTGCATGAGTAGCTCTTTTTGCTCCTCCAAGGAGAGGTAGTGCACCTCAAGACTCCTGGGGCAATGACGCGCAAAGTGGCCCTACATGCCACAGCGTCGGCATAAAAAGGGGAGCGGGGCGCGCTGTCAGGAGGCGTCCACATCCATCAGAGTTCCAGGAGGTAGCACTGGGAGCGCCAGTGGTGCAACCGTTGCTATGGGCAGCGCCAAGGCCGGGAACCTGCGGAGGAACATGGTGAGCGGTCGCATAGCCTGCATGGAGTGCGCAGGCTTGCAGAGGTCCTGCTTGAGCTCCATGAGCTGCCATTGCTCCTGGGCCACCTGGTACCACACTAAAACCTGGTCGTCAGCCGGTTGTCCCTTCCCTCCATGAGGTTGTTGATGCGCTTCATCAGGGTTGGATGGAGCCCTTCCCAGAAGGTGAGGCAGAGTTGCAGGCTGTTGGGGTACTTGGCCTGCTTGACCAGTGCATGGAACAAGTCGATGTACTTGTCCAGCAAGCGTTTCCCTTGGCCGTATTGATCCCTGTCTCTTAGGATCAGTGCAGCAGTTTTGGCAGGGTTTTGAGGAAAGAACTTGTCTTGGAACCCCTGTTCAAACTTGGCCCAGTCTGCAAAACTAGCGACGCTGCCAGGGCATTGGAAAACCCTCAGTGCGTAGGTGGCCGCTTGTCCTGATTTCATGTAGAACAAGACCCATGCAATCTTCAGCTCATTGGATACAAGATCGTTGCTACAGAGCTGGAGATAGGTAGCACATGATTGGAGAAAGCATTTCCTGGATGTGCGGTCGCCGTTGTAAGCGTTGGGAGTCACCACACATGGGATATTGGAGCACTCCCATGCTGGAATGGGGGATTGCATGGTGCAAGGGCACTGCGCCGGTGGAATAGGCGGTGGGGAGTTAGGTGCCACCAGAGTAAGGTGTTCAAGGAGAGTGCAGAGAGTCAGAGATGGTGTCGGTGGTTTGGCGGAGATGAGTGAGTTCGGTGGTGTGTTGGGTGAAGGAGGCTTGAGTGAGTCGCACCTGCATTTCTAGGTGGAGCAGGCAGGTCCAGGCTTCTTTGCCAGAGTCCATGGCGTCCGGGAGCACTTCTGGAGCAGCAAGCTGAGACATAAACAAGGCAGTGCTTAAAACCGGTGAGGAAGCAACATATAGGAGCCAGAAGATATTTGGCGGCTACAGAGGGCTACCAGACCGGGATTAGGGGACTTGTTCTGCTGTAAGGGCAACCTCTGAGAGTTGCGGCTAAGTCACACAACTAGCAGAGGGAAATCCAAAGTTTATTAAAGGCAGTAAATACAACAGGGAAATAACTAATCACCTAGCAGAGGGAAATCCAAAGAGAACAAGTCTAAGGATCTTTCTGCCATGGCGTGGCGCATCAGTACGGGGGCAGAGGCATGAGAACGGCTGTACAGTACTTCTCCAATGGCATGGGAGCATCCCAGAGAAGTCCGACGAAGGGCAGGCTGCCCCTGAGATCTCCCAGGTGGCTAAAAAAGGAAGTCCCCTGACAATATTGTACCATTGCCCAGCTCCCTACAGTGCCTAGCTGCAAGGCCAGAGGAGTCTCCAGCTCCTGTATGGATATTCTGTACACATGTGTAAACTGGGGCATAATACCTAACATGGTACTACCTGAGTCCCATAATGTCCAGGCCTTGTGGCCATTTACATCTACATAGGACACTAGATACTCTTTGTCTAACCAGTTCACAATTAGTTGCTGCAGCTTGCTGTTTGATTTACAAAGAGTTACTCTCTTCATCCGTACTATGGTGTCTTGCCATGGTGTGTGGTCAGCCAGCCAATCCATCATGGCTACCAAACACTTGGAGTCACTGTCATAACTGTAGTAGTCATTGTCATACACAGTGATGGTGACATACTCTTCTCCTTCTACTACCATCCTATCAGGTTCATCACTTGATGCATCTGTATCATTGCTTCCCTCTTTGGGATCAGAGTTGCTTCTAGACTTGGTGGATATGTCTCCATTGCTCCTATTAGGTGCAGCAGTATGCACCACACACAATTGTGCTCATGGGGTGAAGCTCTTCCAGGGTAATAATAGTTTAGTGGAACAGTTGCTAGCATAGTGTCTAGCCTGACCACAGCTGTAACACATTCCTGGTGTTGCTGCTGTTGAGCCCGGTCCACCAGGCTTTTTATCCAATGCACCCTTGGGTGGGTGCTTGCTCTCAGGTGCTTGCTCCAGACAAGGGCAACTGCACCTTCTTTCTCCCACCTATGGGCAGCACACCACAAACCATGGATGTTGCTCCCTTGTCTATTTTGGACTTCTTTGCCAAAAATGTGCCAATATGCTGCATGCAGAGTGGAACACTTTCTGGTGTAGGGCATTTGCTCCTTGGTGGCTACTACATTGCTTGTAGTGATTTGCCATTTTGAGCAACTGCTCATACCAAATAGCATAAGCCATCAACTCCTCCACATTGTTGACTTCAAGAGACAATCCATCCTCTCTGATCAAGTAGCGGCACATGTCTGCTAGTATACCGTCAAGAAAAGTCTCAAGCATTGTATACTCATCTGGGTATACAGCCATATTCTGAGCATGGTCATTAAGGGTGTTGTAAAATCCTTGTACATTGAGTTTCTCAGTGTACCATATGGCTTGTAAATCCTACCAAGCATCTTGCAACATTGATGGTGTACAAAGCAATTGTACAGTCCAGTCAAGACTCCCTTGAATGTCCAGTCATACTAGGCTTGGTTTACATGCAGGACCATGTGCCTGAACCAACTTTTGGCTTCCCCAGCCAAGAATTTGGGTAGAACAAAGATTCATTTGCAATCCATACAGATCTCCTCCATAGAGGCATATAGCCAGATGGTAGCACATGTCCATTGCCCAGTTCCAGTTCACAGAACTTGGATGCTCCAGAATACACCTGGATGTGGCAACTATCCACCTTGCATAGCTTTATGTCATTAGGGAGTCATAAATGCACTCTCAGTGCATCATCAACCACTCAATAAAAATGATCATGCATTGCTTTGTGATGCATTCAAATAGCCTCTCACTGTCCAGGTGTGCAAGTTGCCAAATTGTCAGGGGACTCCTCATTTCTCCCTTCTTTCACTCCTTATTCCTTCATTCTTCCTCTATTTATTTCCTTATTTCTGCTATCACTCGTTTACTTTACTGCTTCTATTCTTTCAACAATATCTATTAGTACTATTTTCAGCCCTTGAGGTGCTCTAGTTCTTTAGTTATCATTCAAACAATTGTAGCCAACGCTTCCAGAGGCTTAGTCATCTCGAGGCTAGCCTCCAAATTACTAAGCAAGTCACATGAGACATGTGCATGACCTCTGGCAATGGCAATTTTCGAGTTTTTGATTATTTTTGGAGATTTCCCTTTTTTAGATTATAAATTTTATTGTGGCTTTTGTCATGCTATACAGTTACTTCCCATGCTTCTGGAGCCTTGGAAGCGTCACTCCTGGCATAGGGAATCCCTAGACTTGTTCTCTTTGGATTTCCCTCTGCCAGGTGAGTAGTTATGGTTGTATTACCTATATATACTTTGGATTTCCCTCTACCAGCTGTGTGACTGAGCCATAGCCTCCAGAAGTCACCCTTACACAAATTTGCCACATGAAAGAGGGACTTCCCTCTAAGTACCATGGTAAATTGCTGAGCTACCCAACCATGCAGAGTACCATTTTTACCGCCTTGGGTTGCAAATTCAGGGCAGTTGCTCTGATGCTTATTGTAATGGCAACTTCTGGAAGTTGCAGCTAAGTCACAAAACTGGCAGAGTAAAATCCAAAGTTTATTAGAAATGGTACAGTACAACAGGAAATATGACTAATCACCTAGCAAAGGGAAATCCAAAGAGAAAAAGTCTAAGGATCCCTCTGCTGTGGTGCAGCGCATCAGCATAGGTGGCAGAAGCATGAAAACAACTATGCAGTACTTTCTGGAGGGTGCAGGAGCATCCTAGAAATCTTCAGAGATCTCTGGAGAACTCCAAGGTTTCAAAAAAGGAAGTTCTGAAAAAGGAAGTCCCCTGACACTTATCAGTCATGTCAGGCTTCATGGTGCTAACCTAATCAGGTACATCTCCATGATCATAATTGTGTTGCATAGCCAGATCTAGAGACACATGAATGTCCTAATTACTGGCAATAAATTGTCAATGCATCTTGTTCACAGGCTTGGTACTGTCAAAAATAATATGTTGGTCATTTATAAGGGAGTGCCCCTTTTGTTTGAGGTCACTGTTCTTCATACACTGATATAACACACAATTACTCAGCATTTCAGCCATAGATACTCAAGGCAATGATGTTACCTTGCTCTCTTGCTTCTATGGCTGTCCTGCCATATTTTCTAGACCTGTGTGGTCTGATTGCCCATCACAACTGGAAAGATGAGGTGGGACCTCACATAGTCCCTGTACAAAAGGTGTATGCAAAGTACTTACCTTGTCTGATTGGGGCATAGCCTGCACCTGGGTTAGCACATCAACTAACTCTGTGCCAACATTTTGATTATGGTGCACTAAGCATTCTTTGGACATCTGACTTCAGGGGGTTGATATCCCTGATAATCTTGCTGCTTTATGCTGCAGATACATCTGCAGTTCTATAAGCAGAACACGCAGCATTAAATCAGTATATTGACTACTGAATATAGAGAGCACAATACCTAGGTGGTATACTTTGCCACCTCTGGGTGTAAGTCCCAGAATACACACATACAAATTGTATACATGGTTTTCAACCGCTGTTCCTCCTGTGCTGCCTTTTTATTGCTTGACAAATCTGACTCTCCACTCTCTTGGTCCTCAGAGTTCCCAAGCCCTGTGCCATGCAGCTGCAATGAAACAGTAGTCTCCATTACCATTGCTTAGTCTCTGTCTGCCTCCACTTCTTCAGGCAATTCCTTGAATTGGGCTTTTAGTGGCCATGTGTGAGCTGAGCACACAGCAGATCTGCCTGTGCCCCCTTCCTAATATAGTGGGCTATAGAGTCCAGCACATGGAATCTCTTTAGTGTCTGTCAGACCACCCAATGTGCTGGCACTTCTACTTGCATTTTCTTGAGGTCCCTGGGATGCTAAGCAGCTGGATTGCTGCAGTCCTCCTTGTGTCTGCACTGTTGAGAGTGTCAACTCTCCTAGCATTCTCTCGCAAGTCCTTTGCAATATCTTACTGGCCCTCATGTCATTGGTTTCCACCACACTTGCTAGCCCCATAGGGTTGGCACTCCAATCCTGATCCCAGGACACATCCTGCCCTGCAGTTGGTCCTGTCAGCCCTCCCTCCTAGTCTCTTGTTGGGTCATCCAACAACTTGTGGGCAATTTGTCCACTGCTTATTGTGGCCGTAGGAATAGGGTTGTTCATTGAGTATCCTCTATCTGAATTTTGTATGGTGTAGCTGTGCACAAAGCTTGAGAAGCTGATGAAGTTCAGTCAGATATTCTGACTGTCCAATATTGGCAGCTAGGCAATAAATCCTAGCTGAAGATTCAAAAAAATGTAATGGTAGTTAAAAAAAGTCAATGATGTGTTTCAAAGTCAAGCCAAGTAAAACTGAAGACAGTAACTTTAGAGTAGGATCTCAGGGCCTTGTCTGAACAAACTGAGGTTGAGGTCAGATTTAAGCCTTGAGCTGGCTTTACAAGGCTTTAACCAAACAAAGTGAAATTAAAGCTGGATCTAAGCCTTGAGTTGGCTCTACAAGGCCTTAACCAAACAAAGTGAGGTTAAGGCTGGATCTAAGCCTTGAGTTGGTCCTACAAGGCCTTAACTAAACAAAGTGAGGTCAAGGCTGGATCCAAAGCCTTGAATTGACTCTACAAGGCCTTAACCAAATGAAGTGAGGTTGAGGCTGGATTCAAGCTATGAGTTGGCCCTACAAGGCCTTAACCAAATGAAGTGAGGTTGAGGCTGGATCAAGGCCTTGAGTTTGGGGGAGTTTCAAAGTCCCCAATGAGCATCTATGCAAGGCCCATGCCAAAGGCATGGGTTATGTAGCTTGTCATTATAAAGTCAGGATGCAGTTGTATGTCATGTGATTTTCTTTGATTTTTTTGCTTAGATAATCATTGCACACTATGTGAATCTTTCCAAAAAAATGAAATATTGGAGCAGTTTTTTGAGCCAGTATATTTCCATATCAGTCCTTATTTTAAATAGGCAGAGAACATGTTTTGTCTTTTGAACAGCTCTGTCAGAAGCTTATCAATTTCAGACTATTGACTGTTTATTTCCACTTCTGGCTTTTGACCATGTTCTTGTGCCAAGTGTCTTATCATGTACTATGACCTCCAAAAGTTGCTCTTAAATTACTACTATTTTACAAGTTTCTATAAAACTTATAAACTGGATCACTTTCAGATATCCCAAAATTGCTTTTTCAACACACATTGCTAATGTTTAATTGTGACAAAGAAAGAATGTTGTTTTTTTCTTTTTACTCAAGTATACCTAACAGAACAATATATTCAACATTAATGTGCTTGATATTTCTTGCAAGTTAAAGCAAGATAATTCTACTGTATACTTATATATGTAGCTTATGGTGTGTAGCACTGAGCCCAATCTTTGCCAAATGTACAGAAAGAGAAAATTAGATGAAAATAGCTCTTAGATGAGATAATGAGAGTGTTGAATGGCTGGTACAATGAATTGTGAATATAACTGGGTACCCACATCAAATACTGGTAAATGGGGAGTAACACAATCCATCCATCAATAGTGGACATCCACATACCATGCACATTGAGTTGATCACTCTGGAAGGCATTCCACACTGGGCCTGAAACAATAGATTTGTCATTAGGTAAAAATGAAATAGATGTAATCCAATCAGCATGACTATTGAACACCTGGGACTGAACACCACTGAAGGCATCCCACACCTTGACAGAATTATCCAATGAACCAGAAACAATGGATTTGCTATCAGGTGAAAATGAAACAGATGTAACTAAATTAGTGTGACCATTGATTTGTTGCAATTGCATGCCACTGGATATATCCCATACTCTGATAGACTTGTCATTTGAGCCAGAGACAATGAATTTTCCATCAGGTGAAAATGCAACAGATTTAACACAATCAGTGTGACCATTCAACTTTTGCAGCTGTGCACCACTCAATGTATCCCACACTCTAACAGAATTATCCCATGAACCAGAAAGAATAGATTTGCTATCAGGTGAAAATGCAACAGATGTAACTGGCTCAGTGTGACTATCTAACATTTGCAGCTGAGTACCACTAAAAGTATCCCATACTCTGATAGAATTGTCATGTGAGCCAGAAACAATGAATTTTCCATCAGGTGAAAATGCAACAGATGTAACCCAATCAGTGTGACCATTCAACTTTTGCAGCTGTGCACCACTCAATGTATCCCACACTCTAACAGAATTATCCCATGAACCAGAAAGAATAGATTTGCTATCAGGTGAAAATGCAACAGATGTAACTTGCTCAGTATGACCATTTAACTGTTGTAGCTGAGCACCACTGGATATATCCCATACCCTGACAGACTTGTCATCTGAGCCAGAAACAATGGATTTGCCCTCAGATGAAAATGCAACAGATGTAACTGAATCAGTGTGACCATTGACCTGCTGCAATTGCATGCCACTGGATATATCCCATATACTGACAGAATTGTTAAGTGAGCCAAAAACAATGGTTTTGCTATCAGGTGAAAATGCAACAGATGTAACTGAATGAATAGGACTATTGGACTTTTGCAACTGGGCACCACTGGATATATCCCATACCCTGACAGACTTGTCATCTGAGCCAGAAACAATGGATTTGTTATTATGTGAAAATGCAACTGATGCAACTGATTTAGTGTGACCATCTAACTTTTTCAGCTGCACACCACTTAATGTATCCCACACTCTGACAGACTTATCATCTGAGCCAGAAACAATGGATTTGCCATCAGGTGAAAATGCAACAGATGTAACCTGCTCTGTGTGACCATTTAATATTTGCAGCTGAGCACCATCCCTGAAAGCATCCCACACCCTGACAAAAGTGTCATGTGAGCCAAAAACAATGGATTTGCTATCAGGTGAAAATGCAACAGATGTTACTGATTCAGTATGACTATCTAACTTTTTCAGCTGCCCACCAGTGGATATATTCCACACTCTGACAGACTTGTCATCTGAGCCAGAGACAATGAATTTTCCATCAGGTGAAAATGCAACAGATGTAACCCAATCAGTGTGACCATTCAACTTTTGCAGCTGTGCACCACTCAATGTATCCCACACTCTAACAGAATTATCCCATGAACCAGAAAGAATAGATTTGCTATCAGGTGAAAATGCAACAGATGTAACTCGCTTAGTGTGACTATTTAACATTTGCAGCTGAGCGCCACTAAAAGTATCCCATACTCTAACAGAATTGTCATGTGAGCCAGAAACAATGAATTTTCCATCAGGTGAAAATGCAGCAGATGTAACTTGATTAGTGTGACCATTTAACTGTTGCAGCTGGAAACCACTGGAGACATCCCACACTCTGACAGAATTGTCATGTGAGCCTGAAACAATAGATTTGTCATCAGGTGAAAATGCAACAGATTTGACCCAATGAGTGTGACTATTCAACTTTTGCAGCTGGATACCACTAGAGGCATTCCACACTTTGACAGAACTGTCAACTGAGCCAGAAACAATAGATTTGCCATCAGGTGAAAATGCAACAGATGTCACCCAGTGAGTGTGACCATTCAACTGTTGTAGCTGAACACTACTAGAAATATCCCACATACTGATAGAATAATCCCATGAGCCAGAAAGAATGGATTTGCCATCAGGTGAAAATGCCACAGATGAAACTGAATCAGTGTGACCATTGAGCTGTTGCAATTGCATGCCATTGGATATATCCCACACCCTGATAGACTTGTCATATGAGCCAGAAACAATGAATTTTCCATCAGATGAAAATGCAACAGATGTAACCTCCTTGATGTGACCATTTAACTGCCGCACCTGGGCACCACTAGAAGTATTCCATACTCTTACAGAATTGTCATGTGAGCCAGAAACAATAGATTTACTATTAGGTGAAAATGCAACAGATGTAACTAAATTAGTGTGACCATTTAACTGTTGCACCTGGGCACCACTAGAAGTATCCCACACTCTAACAGACTTGTCATATGAGCCGGAAACAATGGATTTTCCATCAAGTGAAAATGCAACAGAATTAACTTTGTGAGTATGACCATTCAACTGTTGTAGCTGGATACCACTAGAAGCATTCCATACTCTGACAGAATGATCCCATGAGCCAGAAACAATGGATTTTCCATCAAGTGAAAATGCAACAGACATAACCCTACCAGTGTGACCATTGAACTCTTGCAGCTGTGCACCACTAGAGGCTTCCCACACCCTGACAAACCCATCAATTGAGCCAGAAACAATAAATTTTCCATCAAATGAAAATGCAACACATTCCACAGAGGATGCATTCAAAATATTGATCTTTGACAAAGTAATTGTTTGATTACCTGTTACAGATGGAATTCTCTGGAATATCCTTTTCCATCCTTGTGACAATGTGCTTTCTTTTTGCCATGTTGCCAAAGCTGAAATGTATAAATGTGGTGTTGATGAGGCTGCTTTGCTTTTGATAAAATCAGCAGCAAAATTGGCTGCTTCATTGATATTTTCCTTGAAGGCAGAATCATCATCAGGATTCTCCTTCATAGGCATTAGTTAGAATGTTATGTCATATTAAATAGCTTTACCTTTTTCATTCTGTCATTCACTTGTTGAAGCAAAATATAGCAATTTTTTGATGTACCTAGTAGATTCATGACTTCTATCCAAAAAAGCACTTGAACATCAAGAAACTTTTCCATGTAAGGCTGTAAATCTTTGTATCTGTTGGCTTCAGCCTTAATCAGATGTCTAGCCCAATATTGACAGGCATACTGAAGAACATTTGAAATGTTTTGTTTGATAAGAATATCAAGATTGGGTACTGCAGAGTCTAAAAGAAATGATGAGGGTAAATTGCACATGTTAAAGTGAAGATGGTTCTGCATTATATTGAAGCAGTGAAGGGCAAGAAGTGCATGATGATATGCTGCATTACAAGATACATCTTTCACAGTATTTGAATCTTTATTTGGGAATTTCAAAGAAATCCTAGAAGACTGTGTTGAATCCAAGATAAAATCCTGGAATGAAGCATGATACCAGAAAACTAGATTATCTTTGACATAAAGGACAGATTGAAGCTTTCTAACAAGGTCATCACCTCTCTCCTTTATGTCATTTATATTTTGAGTATTAAAATGGAGTTCTGCAGCCATTAAAGTTGATATACGCTCTTCTGCACAAAGAATAGTGTGCAGGATTTCTAAGCGATCAGGAATCAGACTTTCTTCACATTCTTCAAATGCATCAAACAACACCTGACAATATAAATAATAGAGAAAGCTTGTTGGACTAAAGTAATTGGAGAATTGCATGTTATTTTTAGAGTTCAACACCTTTTCCATCAGAAAATTCTGTTCTCCTGATGTGCCTGGTGATATGTACTTCACTGCTGTTGAAGCATAAATAAAAAGACCATTTGCTTTGTTTCCAAGTTCTCTGAGTTTTGGCTGATTTTTAAATACTGGAAGTGCACTATTCAAGTATGTCATAATATCTGCATGAGCCTCCTCATCAGAAATATCTTGGAGATGGCACACTAAATGAGATGTAAAGGACTTGCATAGTGCTTCAAGTTGAGAGTCTGGTCGGCTTGTAATAAGAAACTTCAGGCCATGTAAATGCTCTTTTTCAAGAGTAATAAGCAATTCATGAAGAAATTCTGGCCCTCCTTTATTTTCAATTTCATCCAATGCATCAATAACAATAAGGTATGGTGGTAGGCTTGAAGAATCATTAATAATATTTTTCTTCCAAGGATTTACTAACAAGTCTTGAATCTGTTTCTTCAATTGCTTATCAATTGAGTCTTTGTCTGCATTTTGCAAAGATTTTGCAAAGAACTGTGAGTTACGAGCAAGCTGATAAACAATAGTTGGAATGATATTCTTTTGACACCTTGTATCTTCAAATTGCCAAGAACAAAAGAAACTTGCTTTCAAAGTTACCATAACACCATTGTCCTCATCAAAGTGTTGGGCTATAGTATAAGCAATAGTAGACTTTCCTGATCCTGCATGACCAGAGAGCCAGAAAACCTGTGGACTATTACATGATGTATCTTGAACCCAATCACAAATTGTTTTGAGAATTGAAACACATGTTCCTTGTGTACAAGGTTGACGAGACAATGTTTGCACATCATAAGGATTGGCATCAAACACAACCCGCTTAGAATGAGGCCAGTTATCCATTTGCAATTGCTAAAGCTCAGGTTAGCTCAAAATACCTCCAAATGTGTTGTCAATGACTTACATCAAGTGACTTCTGCAAATTACTAGTATTTTGATCAATCTTCAGTATTATTTTCATCTAGAATGGCATAATACATATAAGACTTTATTAAGAAGGATATATAAAGATTCACACCTCAAATGTCTTCCATGCATCATCAATTTCCTTGAGAATATGGTTAATTTGTGATTTTTCTTCCTCACTGTTAAAAATCTTTTCCAAGACACCCTTCTTTGACATTTCACCAAGTTCTTTCAGCTTATCTTGCAGTTTCCTGCATCATTTCAGCTCCAGAAGGAATACAAAGTCATGACATTGAACCCACTCAGCAAAATCATTTGTCAGATCTGCAGAGTCTGACTTTTTATCATTGGCATTCTTTATAACATCAAGACATTCTGTGATCCTTGCAATCTGGGATTTCAGCTCATCATTGTTCTGAGAAACAGCCTGTAGTTGCCTTTCAGCAATGGATAAGAAAAGTGTAACAAAACACTTACATTCTTCAGCTCAATCAAAGCATTTACCACTCCAACAGGAATTTGTAATGGAGTTCCAGATGATGATTTCTCAATCTTCCTAAGCAAGAGCTCAATACCATTCCAAACCTTTTGAAGGCTAGTCTTTATTGTGGTGTTTGAACCATGATCTGTAACTAATGATGAGCCACCATTGCCTCACATATTGTCTAAAGTGGCTAGCATGATTTGCCTACCTGGAGCCATTGAATCTGGCATGGATGAGGGTAAGCTTGTAGAATAAGTACTCTCATCCACCTGAGGAGAGCTATAGCCTATAAACAGCAGACAATTTTGGCTGTAGGTACTAACCTGAATATCCGCAGGCAATGGAACATGACCTTTAGAAAACATTGAGCGAACTTTCTTAATGAATCGTTTTCCCTTTGAGGGCTTGTTGCTCTGGGTGTTAGACATGTTGTAGGTGCAATAGGGCGTAAGCGCAAGCAATATGGACGAAGACAAGGAAGAACGGTCGCCCATCAACATATCTGTCAGAACTGCCTTTGTTCCAAATATGTCAAGACTTTCTCATTCTATTGGCACAGCCTCGAGCCGAATCGTATGTTCTCAGGCGAGTCTTTCGTTCTCAAACACGCCCAGGATCCTTCGCCGACAACGATTTGATCGCGTTTTCTATGGGCTCTCTGCAACTTTTCTCACTGCACAAATTGAAGCTTCCTTCTTCCTTCAATACTTTTCAGTGATCATGCAAATTCAACAACTCAACAGCAAGCACGACCGACGCCGGACATGTTTTTGATACTGCTCACGACGCTTCAATATTTCTGTTATTGTTCCCGCATGACACAAAAAAGACCGAGATTCGAACGAAAGGCGACTTATCCCGTTCTGACATATCTACTTGAAAGACCAATTTCTGGAGGCACATGAGCAGTTCGTACGGTAGAATTATCTGTTGCAGAGCCTGATTCCTGAGTATGGCGTAAATGTCTACCCGAGTGACAGATGTGCACAAACCAAGGACGGAGACCAGCAGTTGTTAGTACCATGGTCAAAGTTAGTCTTACAGCACGTCAAGCGATGTACTCACAATCATTTTTGACCATGATTTCTACGGTAGCATGACAATCTAACCCAATTTGATCGAACTACTAACCGACAATGGTATTTTTAGGTCTTGCTCTTCCTTCCTCGATTCTTGTCAATTTTGTATGAAGCCAGTAGAATCTTACAGAGTCCTAGTTTTGCGTCTGCGTCGTTTCTAGCGTGTCGCAGACTTTATATTCACCGGGTACCTTCACACTCTGGGCGCACTACCTTCCTCCGTCCTTCTCTACCCTGCCGCCGTTGCTAACAGGTGCTGTCCGCGGTCCCGACACGAAAGGCCACGGTGCACGAGGACGAGGACGAGGACGAGCCGTACGCGCCTGAGAAACCACGCGCGAAGCGTGTCCCGCAGGGCGTCGTGCCTATGTGAGCTTCATCAAATCTACGATAAACAAAGCAGAACACCTTCTCGTTTAGTGCTGGGTCTCGCAAGAGCACTGGCCACATCCGGACTTTCCTTAGCAAGGGTAGCAAGTGCACCAAGCACTCCTTGCAGCTATACATCAAGTTGTCCAGGAAAATATCAGAAGCGACGTCAGCCGTACCTTCATACTCCTGGACCCCATCAATGTGACAAACTGACGAGGAAGAAGTGGATAGCATCGCGAGCCTGATACCGAGGCGGGATCCAAACCCCACTGAGCAGCATCAGCGGCTGAGGTGGCAAGAGCACTTAGGGCACGTGGAAATGCGGCCCGGAGTCCGGAAGAGTCGTCATTCCTGAAGCGGGCGAGTGCGTAGAGAAGGGCGTGGTGTGCGTGGCCTCGGTGAAGAGGACAAGATTCCCTCTACCCGCTGCGTTGAACTTCTGGGATTGACTCCAGATTCCTAGATAGGTCAGCAAAAACTGGTCCGTGAGGAAATGCCTTTTACGCACAAATTGTGGGGCTCCGAGCCCGAGAGCTTGTAGTTAGCCTATCCCTCCTCTTTCTTCGGGCCCACTACCAGTGGGAGGTTGCATCGTAGTAGCAAAATTAGGTATGTAGATTCCAGAAGAACATACAGATATACTCACGAACCTCCGCGCCACACAGGCTTACTATGATTTTATCTGCATCGGGTACATTCACGCTCTGGGCGCACTCCCTGAGTCCATCCCGCCCCTGCTGTTTACAGGTGCCGTCCGCGGTCTCGCCGGCACCACAAGCCGTACGCGCTCAGGAAACCACGCGCGAAGCGTGTCCCATAGGGCGTCGTGCCTGGCATGATGCCCACACCGGACCCCGGGCGGTGGTTAAAAAAGTCTGGGCTCGCGTCGGCGTCTGGGAAGAAGTACATGGCTTAGGGCGGGGATGTTACCCCCTCGAGTGAGATGCCCGTGGGTACGGAGGGCAGGTAAAAGCAAAGGGAATGAGGAGGAAGTAGGCGGTTTTGGGGCTTTGATTGACAGTGCATATACTTGTCAGGTTTGACCTTCCCGCTGGTGCTCCGACGGTCTTAACGATATATGTAAGGCAAAGGCATTGTGAGGTGCTGACTGCGTTTCATGGGGAGGTACAGAAGGTCTGCTGGAGTTTGATGGTGGAGCCAACCTCTCATACTAGAAGGGTATGTCGAACAATCTGTGCATGTCCTTGCACAAACACTCATTGGATGCAGGTAACAATATTCTGTTGCAAAAAAATGTGAAAATACAATAAAAATAATCTAATTGATTTTAAAATTTTATTTGAATGTTTTCGTCAATGAGCTTTTACTCCTGGATGCAAGTATGGCAAGGTGTCATGCGGAGAGCTCTTTTTTAGCCAGTCTCCAAGCACATGATGTTGGAACTAGTAAACACGTGAGTTATTTCCTCAGAGACGTGTAAACGTGACTGTATTATATATACCTAGTAAACACGTAAGTTATTTCTAGGTACATGTAGATTAGTATAATGTTCGTATCTATATCGAGTACGACGCACCCTCAGAGCATGTAAACGTGACTGAGGGTGCTTGTAGGTAGCTGTGCAGATACATATGAGATGTGCGAGACAAAGCGGAGTCATTTGAGAGGGTCGAGACCCAATGGCGTTTGGTGGCCCTTTTTGTCGTGTTCGCTGTATATCACCTATATCACATCATCACACGCCAACACATGATCATGACCAACTTTATCATGGCTGTGGATACTATCATGAAAATGAATGGGAGTTGCAAAATGCAAATTCTACAGAGATCGGGATGCCTGTATCCTTGATCCTCTCAGACTGAGATATAGTTATTAGATCAAGTAATCCCTGTGATACGCCGTAGCGTGCTCAGTCGCGTTACTGGGATGATAACGAACTATATTTAAGTACCTGTGATACGCCGTAGCGTGCTAGGTACGGTAAAGTAAGTAAAATACATGTATGAAAGAAACTATAATAATAACATACCTCAGTCGCGTTACTGGGATGATAACGAACTGAGGTAGGATGAAGAAAAACATTTTGGATGGGGCGCAGCAGAACACACGTGACTAACCCTGAGTCCTCATTTCTCGACAATAGTAATACCAGTAGTCTCTGGATTTTGAATCTGGCACAAATTGAGCATGTTATTGTACCGTGATTTCTTGATCACTTAGGAGAAAATGGCAGTTCTTAGAAAGACTGTTCTTGGTTTTAATCTCCAGTTGTCAATTTTGTTCTAGCTGTTTGACACAGTTCAAATAAATCATAAAGAAGGTCTGTACTCAATTTTTCGATGTTCCATGCAACTGGGAGGACTGTAGAGGATAAACTCATGCTCTGTGTGACAATCAATGATTTCACTTTGATTGGAATTCAAAGTCCACCAAACGTGGTTTGATATCCGCTGCTAAGTATCGATTGTGGCCAAGTGCCAAAGCGGAAATTCAACCAGCAATGTGACATATTGACAAAAGTTTTGCAACTCCCAGTTTTTGGAACCTGGATGACCGGCTTCCTTCCGAGGGGCTTCAACAGTCCTCCATTACAAAAGTAACTTTATAACTTTCCAGCTAAGATACTAGTCTACTGATTCCTCAAGTCCAATTTATAAAAGATGGGCTTGTTGTATTTCAATCAACAATTTACTACAAGTTGGTGTTAGTAATAGAAGTTCAGTTACAATATTTTTTCCATGGTTTTGACACAACTATTCAAATAAAATTTTGAAATAAATGGGATTATTTTTACTGTATTTTCATTGTTTTGCAAATGAAAATTGTTTCCCGCATCCAGTGACTGTGTCCATTGTATCAATCAAAGAGACATGCATTCAGACATTGATGTGAAATCAAAGTTCTATTTGTTAGTTAGAAGTGATTTATAAATCTTGACCTGTTTTTCACTCAGTTCTTGGGGCTTGAAAGCATGCACTTGTAAGTACCAAACCCGATTTACCACATCAATATATGAAAAACAATCATGACCCTTAATCAACCTCAAGCCCTGCCTCGCCTTCTTCTATCATAATCCTATCCCCTGTTGACTCTGCAACCTCCAAGTCTGCCACTAGCCCACTCACACACATGCCTCAGCACACCTTTGAACCCTGCAGCCTGGATCTGCACCATGCCTGTCATGGCTAGCTGCACAACACACAACATGAGTGGGCCTCAGTGCCTGTGTGCAGTGACACTGGGCAATGAAATGGTGGTGATGTGATGCTGACTGCTACTACCATGAAGTATAGAGTGAGGAGAGTGAGGAAGATTTGTGTGTAGTGGAGTGGTGCCTCTAGCGCCTCGACGGACATTGTTTTAATTTTATTATAATTATTATTTTACATATATAGAAATAGTTAGTATTACAGCTGATCTAATCAGCTTACTTTTTGTTTTTACACTGCATTAACAATAGACCCAGGTTGGTCTGATTCTGTATAGTGTGAACTGTAAGCCTGAAAACTGTAACTACCATTACATTTTTTTGAATCTTCCAGCTAGGATCCTAGCCACCAATATCAGACAGTCAGAATAACTGACTGAACTCAATCAGCTTCTCAAGCTTTGTGCACAGCCACACCATGCAAATTTTAGATAGAGGATATCCAATGAGCAACACTATTCCTATGGCCACCGCAGGTAGTGGGCGAATGGCCCAGGAGTTGTTGAATGACCCAACAAGAGACCAGGAGGAAGGGCCACAAGGACAGGCCGCAGATCAGGCTGGACCCCAGGATCAGGGTTGGAGAGACTCTACTGGGCAGTCAGCGGCAGTGGAAGCCAATGACATGCAGGTCAGTGAGACATTGCACAGGACTTATGAGAGGATGCCTGGAGGATTGACACCTTCAACAGTGCAAGTGCAGGGAGGATTGCAGCGATCTAGCTGCTTAGCATCCTGGGAGCCTAAGAGGATGCAAGTAGGAAGGCCAGCGCATTGGGCGCTTTGACAGACACCAAAGGAACAACATGTGCTGGGCCATACATCTCAGTGTACCGGGGAGGAGGCGCAGGCAGATCAGCTGAACGCGCATCCTGCATATGGGTACTGGAAGCCTGTATTGAGGAGTTGCCCAAAGATGTTGAGGCTGACAAGGATGAAGAGGTGGTTCCAGAGAATACTCTTCTGTTGCAACAGCAAGATGCAGGGCTCGAGAGCCCTGAAGACCAAGTTGGTGAAGAATTTGATTCCTCCACTGACAAGGAGGTAGCACAGGAAGAACAGTGGTTGAAGACTGCATACATGATATGCATGTGTGTGTTCTGGGACTTGCACCCAGAGGCGGCAAAGTATACCACCCAGGCATGGCTTGAGCAGTATGTGTTGTTGCATATTGTAGCCCTTAGTAGACAGGGGCATATCATCCCCCCTGTATTCAGTACACAATATACTGATTTAATTCTGCATGTTCTGCTTATGGAACTGCAGATGTATTTGCAGCAAAAAGCAGCAAAATTGTTGGGGGTATTGACCCCCTGGAGTCAGATGTCTGAATGCTCAGCGTGCCATAATCAAGATGTGGGTGCGGGGCTGGTGGATGCTCTGACCCAGGTGCAAGCCATACCCCATCTGGAACAGGTAAGTACATTCTGCACTCTGTTTGTGCAGGGGCTATGTGAGGCCCCACTTCATTTAGCCAGTCAAAATAGACCAACAAACCATGCAGGTCTAGGAAGCATAGCAGGAATTCCCTGCAAGCAGGAGAGTGAGGTGACACCAATGCCTCAGATGCCCATGGCAGAGACACTGAGTGACTATGTGTCATATCAGTGCATGAGGAACAGTAGCCTCAAGCAAAGGGGAAGCTTCCTTATTGACAACCAGGGTATTGTGTTTGAAGGTACAAAACCTATTGATGAGATGCAGCAATGCTTTACTTCCAACTATCAGGAGAATTGTCCCTCTCCAGATCTTGCTATGCAACGCAATCAGAATTGCAGAGATGCGCCCAATCAGGCTAGTGCCAGGAGGCAGTATGAGCAACGTCATGGTGACCACCTGATCTAATGACCCAAGGCAGTGGGAACAACACTCCGCCAGGTTTGGAAGCATGGTAATCAGCTATGTACCTAGAGGGAAATCTCTCTCTCATGCTGCAGATCTTGTGACATGTGCACCTGGGCAATGGAAAGCTATACAAATGCATTGCAAAGCAATGCATGACTGTCTCCATCAAGTTGACAATGATACTCCGGGAGTAAACCTATGCCTACCTAATGGTGTAAAGCTACAAAAGGTGGATAGTTGCCACATTCAGGTGTATTCCAAAGCATCCAAGTTCAGTGAACTGGAGGATTGGGCCATGGACATGTGCTACCATCTGGTAATGTGTCTCTATGGTGGAGACCATATGGATCACAAATGAATATTTGTTCTACCTGAGTTCTTGGCTGGTGAAGCCAAAAGTTGGTTCAGACATGCGGTCCTTATGTAAACTGAGCCTAGTATGACTGGACATTCAAGGGGGTTCTGACTGGACTGTATGATTGGTTTGTACACCCTTTGACATTGCAAGACACTTGGCAGGACTGCTCAGTGTGCAAGGGTTCTATGACACTCTTAACAACCATGCTCAAAATATGGCCATATACCCAGATGGGTACACTATGCTTGAGACTTTCCTTGACCAAAGACCAGCAGACATGTGCCACTACTTGATTAGAGAGAATGGATTGTCCCCCAAGGTGAATGACGTGAAGGAGTTTATGGCTTATGCCATTTGGTATGAGCAGTCACTCAAGACAGCAAACCACTACAAGCAGCGTAGTAGCCACCACAGAGTGACTTGCTGCCCCACACCAAAAAGCGCTCCACCGTGCGCACAGCATATTAGCACATTTCTGGCCAAGAAGTCTGACTATGGACAAGGAGCGGCATCCATGGTTTGTGGTGTGCTGCCTGCAAGCAGGAGAACAAGGATGCAGTTGCCCTTGTCCAGATCAAGCACCCAAAGGCAATAGCTCACCCAAGGGTGCCATGGACAAAAAGCTCTGTGGACAGGGCCCAGCTGCGGCAACACTAGGGATGTGCTATAGCTATGGCCAACTGGGGCATTATGCCAATGCCTGTCCTACCAAGCCTTCTATACCATGGAAAAGCTTTGCACCATGAGTGCACTTGCATGCAGCACATACCGCTGCACCCAATGGGAGCAATAGAGACATATCTGCCAAACCGGGTAGTGAGCCCAATCCCAAAGAAAGAGACAGTGGCATGGATGTGCTGAGTGAGGAACCAAATGAGGTGGTAGTGGAAAGAGAGGAGTATGTCACTGTTGACATATACAACAATGACTACTACAGTCGCAACAGCAACTCAGAGTGTTTGGTGGCCATGATGGATTGGCCAGCAGATCATGCACCACGGCAGGATGCCATAGTATGGATGAAGAGAGTAACTCTTCATAAGTCAGAGAAGAAGCTGCAGCAACTGAGTGTGAATTGATCAGACAAGGAATGCCTTGTGATGCACATGGACATAAATAGCCATAAGGCCTGGACATTATGGGACCCAGGTAGTACCATGTCGGGGATTATGCCCCAGTTTGCGCATGTGTATGGAATATCTGTACAAGAGCTGGATACTCCTCTGGCGTTACAGCTGGACACTGTAGAAAGTCAGGCAATGGTACAATACAGTACCACCATTACTATCCAAACTCCTGGCTCACGCAGCTAGGAATATGTGGACATAGCAAACTTTGATTGCTATGATGTGATACTGGGAATGCCATTCATGTGACATAACAAAGTGCTGCTGGACTTTGAGCATTGCTGAGTCCTTGTGAATGGGATTGCACTCCCAGCAGAGCAAGCTACAGTGGACAACACCAATGGCTGCATACGGAGACACTGGACCATGGAAAAGCATAAAGATGCTCCATGACTTAGTCATTGAAAGAGCCCAATGGTGGAGAAGGTGGAAGAGGTAGGCCTGGGACTGCCTGGACTATCTTCTGACCACCAAACAGTGTTGATGAGCAAGGAAGAGTATCAAGCCTCCAAGAAAATGCTGGGGCCAATAAGACCACCTGCTAATCCCTCATGATGAGGTAAAAAAGACCAAGGCACTTTGCTTATAGAGACAAAAAGACATATCCCAGTGGGACTAGGGAGTTTGTCTGTAGGAGCTTGTCCTCCTACCACATTGCGAGCCAAAATTGAGGATTTGACAAAAGGTGACGAGGTGGTAGTAGCCTCAGACATCTCAGACATGAGATCTTTATGGGATCAACCGATTTTGTTGCCTGAGTATGATTGGGCCTTTGACCCACATATGCCTCAAGAATGGAATGAAGTGGTGGCAACCACTTTTGCACAAAATGTGCATTGAAGGCACCCAACAGATAGTGGATTCCACCATTCATGCTCAGCAGAGGTATCATGCGTGTATACAGTACATCAAGAGGGCATGACCCTCACGGCTCACCAGACTGACAGGAATTATCTCCCCTATTGGCTGCATGTTCTGGATGAGAGTGTAGAATGGGTTATTGCTGTTTGAGACCAGTTTAAGGTGCCTGTAAGGGCGACCTCCGGAGGTTGCGGCTAAGTCACACAACTGGCAGAGGGAAATCCGAAGTGTATTAGAGACAGTACATATTACAGGGAAGTAACTAATCACCTGGCAGAGGGAAATCCGAAGAGAACAAGTCTAAGGATTCCTCTGCCACGGCGTGGTGCATCAGTGCGGGGGCGGGGGCGTGAGAACGACTGTACAACATCTCAGAGAAGTCCGACGACTGCAAGGGAGCGTCCCGGAGACCTCCAGGATGGCCCGAAAAGGAAATGGCCGGAAAAGGAAGTCCGGAGGGTCCCGGAGATCTCCGGGATGGCCGGAAAAGGAAGTCCCCTGACAGTGCCAAAGCGTCCTTCTGGTGACACCATAGAGGTATTGCCGCTCATGCATAATAAGGAAAAGTGGAAGGCTGATAGCCTTCATGAAGAGAATATTCCATGCCTCTAGCAGCAGTGGCAGGAGGAGTTCACGGATATGGTGAATGGTATGAAGGAGGAGCTCCCTCTGTGGCAAGAGGTCAACCATGGGATTAATCTCATAGACAAACAGAAGCAGTATAAGTACCACTTGCCATGCTGCCTGCACACATTGCAAGAGCAGCTACAGAACAAAACTAACCGTTATTTGAACATGCAGTGGTGGACCCTCTGCACAACAGCACAAGCCATGCCACTGCTATGCATTCTGAAGAAGGATGGATCCCTTCAAATGGCCCTAGATGCACGGCAGCACAACAACAACACAATCAAGAATATTACTCCTTTACCGGACCAGAAAGTCATCCAGGAAGATGTAGCCTGAGCAAAATATTGCTCAAAAATTGATTTAACAGACACATATGAACAAGTGCATATCTGCACTGAGAACATGCCCAAGACAGTCTTTGCATCTATAATGGGTACATTTACAAGCAATATTATGCAAATTGGGGATTGTAGTGCTCCAGCAACATTCTAGAAGTTGATGACCTCTATATTCCGCAACGTCATTGGACGCTTTATACATGTCTACTTAGATGATATATTCATCTTCTCAGACACAATTGAGGAACAAACAGCACCTCAGAGTCATGTTCAAACAACTACGGAAATTCAAGTTATACTTGAAATGGAAAAAATGTGAACTTTACACAAAAAGTGTAGACTGCCTGGAATACATCATAGACAAAAAGGGCATTCATCTAGATCAGCTTGACCGTTTTCAAGAATGGTGCATGCCACATAGCTACAATGATATCCAGAGGTTTGTAGGCCTTGTTAACTATATATTGAGCTTTTTGCCCAATGTTACAGCCTACACAGGGCCGTTAATGGCCATGACCCAGAATGGTTCACCATTCAACTGGAGACTCATTCACCAGCGGTGTTTTGAAATGGTGAAGCATATATGCTCCAAGACTCCGGTTATCTGGCCAATTGGCCCTTGGCATGATGAGCTGATCTGGCTCATCTGTGATGCATCCAAGATGGAGGTTGGGGCCATGTACAGCTAGAGATGCAGCTGACAAACTTGCTGGCCCACTGGATTCATGTCGAAGAAATTTACAACAGTCCAGCAGAATTATGCTGTTCATGAATTGGAGACTCTTGCAATACTTGAGGCACTACTCAAGTGGGAAGACAAACTGATGGGATATCCCATCCATATCATCACTGATCACAAGGCTCTAGAGTTCTTTAAAACTCAGGTAACCTTGTCACCGCAACAGCAGCAGTGGATTGACTACATGTCAAGGTACCAGTTTGACATCACCTATGTAAAAGGTGAATTGAACAAAGTCACAGACTGTTTGTCATGCTACTTTGAGAGCAACCATGCAGATGAGGTGCATGAACCTCATGAGTATGTGCAAGTAGATTGCCGTATAAACTCTGAAGGGGAGGACCTTTCCCTGCATTAGTATCACAAGGTCAAGGAGCATGACCTTGAGGTGAGGGCTATGAGGGACAAGGAGCATTGGCATAGTAGCTATCTTTGCAAACAATGTAAGGATTGAGACCTCAAGGTGGAGAGGCTTAAGCAGTCAGTGCACCCCTCTGATCTGGAACTCAGTTGGTTGGAGCTGGATATGACATCGGTCCAGGCTTTGGAGGCTGGGGTCCCCACTGTTGAGCCTGCTACCATAGAATCTGACAAGTTCCATCAGAAAGTAGTGAAAGGGTATGCCAGAGACCCCATGTTTGCCAAAATATGCAAATCCAGAGAACCACCCCCAATTCAAGCATGAGCATCAGGGCTTGGTATTGGCAAGCAATTGTCAGGGAGTACAGGTAACATGTATTCCATGAGACCGTGAGTTGATAACTTGGGTACTGAACCAGGCCCATGCAGTAGTAGGTCACTTCAGAGTAACCTGAACATTGGAATATGTACAGAAGTAGTACTGGTGATCATGTATGGGCCAAGATGTTGCTAAATTTTGCATGACATGTGAGGCGTGCCAGAGGGCAAAGTTGCCCAATATGCCTCCTGCTGGTAAACTACATCAGCTTCCAGTCCTGGTCAAACCTTGGGATTTAATTAGGATGGACTTTGTTGGTCTCTTTCCTGAGTCTAAAGGGTTTGACTACCTTTGGGTAGTAATATGCCAGATGACCAGTATGGTGCACTTAATACCAGTGCATACTACTATGACAGCAAAAGAGCTGTCATGGGTATACTTTCATGAGATTGTGTGGCTGCATGGGCTACCAAGTACTATTGTTAGTGACCAGGACTCAAAATTTATGTCCCAGTGGTGGAGAGACCTCCACATATTACTAGGAGCAAAGCTCCTGATGTCCACGTCCTTCTATCTGCAGACTGATGATCAGACCAAGTGAGCTAATCTATCAGGGAACCAGTCTCTGGACCGTGTCCAACCTTATTCTGAGCTTAGTCCAACAATATGCCTATTCCTAGCAGATCTGACCAGTCGCTCGGCCCACCCTTTCCCCTTCCATCTTGTAGTAGTCAGCCTTGATGAGTCATATGCCTGGACCTTACTCAGCATCGATCATTATACTCCTTTACATACCGGGGCCCAATGAGTAAACAGTATTAGTAATAGCACAGCCACCAATGTAGTATATATAGGCAGCCTGTGGGATAGAATATTCCTAGGCTGAACAATAGCAGTGTTCTTCTGGCCTATCCACTGAACCAACCGTAAGCTTATCTAGCGCCGTCTGACTCTCTGTTAGCCTTGCTTGCTTCTTGCCTGACTCCTGCCCGCCTCTGTGCTTGCTCGACTCTCGCTTGCCCCTTGCATCACTGACTCTGTGGAAGGAGTTCTGCAGATGTCAAGCGTTTCCCTTACATAATTGCAGTATCAGTCAAATACTGAGGATGGTTATATGCCTGGACCAGTGTGACTGGGTGGAGTGGTGCCTACTCACTGAGTTTGCCATTAATGCAAGCATGTTAGAGACAATGGGGTATGCCCCATTTGAGCTGAATGGAGGATATATGCTCTCTATGATGCACAAGATTTGCATGGATGCGATGGCACATAAGGGAGTTGAGGACTTTGCCAGGCAGGCTCTGGAGAACATGGCCAGAGCCCACAATGCAATTATTGAGGTGTGTGTGTTCCAGGCAAAGGGCATGAATGTGCATCAATGGGATGACCTGTTAATAACTGTTGGAACGTTGGTTTATTTATCAATGTGTAACCTGAGGTTGCTGAAGGAACAGGCAAGCAAGCTCTGCCTGAAATAAGTAGGACCATATCATGTTCTGAGCATGGAACCGTGCACGTCCAACTATGTGTTGGAGCTGCCAATGGCGCTCTAGGAATGGCGTATTGTTCCAAAATTTCATATATTGCTGTTGAAACCATATGTAGTGTCAGATGATGTGTTATTCCCAAATAGGGCAATGCCAGGGCCCTATGACTTTGGCGCCAGGGACAATGACAAATTGTTCGTCAAAAGTATTTGTGGACACCAATGGACTGAGCAGAATATGCTCAAGTTTGAGGTGCAGTGGTTCCTGAGGGACACAACATGGGAGCCCTATGCTCACTGTGACAAACTAGCATCACTGGACTGCTACTTAGAGCTCAATGGGGCTAAGTGCCTGAGTCAGTTGGGTAGGCACCTGAGTGCCTGATCGATTGGGATATTGATTGTGGCTGTGCTGGGTTGGTCAGTGGGTGGCTGAGACTTGCGTCTTGAATTTTTTTTCACCACCATGGACAGTACACCCATGGAACAGATTGAGCAGCATGAGCAGCAGCAGCAGCAGCAGCAGAACCAACAATACACCTACTCCCAGGTGTTGTCAGCCCCAATGGAGCTGTAAGAGCAACCTTTGGAGGCTATGGCTCAGTTA
This sequence comes from Termitomyces sp. MG148, assembly GCA_003313785.1. Taxonomy (NCBI): domain Eukaryota; kingdom Fungi; phylum Basidiomycota; class Agaricomycetes; order Agaricales; family Lyophyllaceae; genus Termitomyces; species Termitomyces sp. MG148. The sequence goes on along the minus strand of QLOM01003202.1, from coordinate 14,624 downwards.
CACAGCTGGCAGAGGGATATCCAAAGTATATATGAGTAATACAACCATAACTACTCATCTGGCAGAGGGATATCCAAAGAGAACAGGTCTAGGGATTCCCTATGCCAGGAGTGATGCTTCCAAGGATCTAGAAGCATGAGAAGCAGTTGTACAGTATGACAAAAGCCACAATAAATTTTATAATCTAAAAAAGGGAAAATCTCCGAAAATAATCAAAAAGTCGGAAATTGCCATTGCCAGAGGTCATGCACATGTCTCATGTGACTTGCTTAGTAATTTGGAGGCTGGCCTTGCAATGACTAAGCTTCTGGAAGTGTTGGCTACACTTGTTTGAATGATAACTAAAGAACCAGAGCACTTCAAGGGCTGAGAGTAGTACTAATAGATGGTGTTGAAAGAATAGAAGCAGTAAGGTAAAAGAGTGACAGCAGAAATAAGGAAATAAATAGAGGAAGAATGAAGGAATAAAGAGTGAAAGAAGGGAGAGATGAGGAGTCCCCTGACATTACCCCCCCTCTAGAGTGCGGCGTCTTGACATGCTGGGTAGAAGTAATTCTGGACAGCCTGGTCGACCTTGGAAAGGGAGTAGATGCCTCTAATTGCCCAGGGAGCATTGGGGTGCTGTTGATAGAATTCCTAGACCAAGACAGGAGCGTGGACGTTTTCTTGTGGCTCCCAAGAGATGTCTTCAATTCCATAGCCCTTCCACTTGACCTTGAACTGAAGCTTATTTCTGAAAAGTCGGCTGTCTAGGATCTGTTCCACTTCATACTCTTCTTGGTTGTCTATCAGAAATCATGAGGCCATTCAGGCCTACAATGCTCAGATGGCTGGAGAACTGTTCCAGCCACTGACTGGGAATATGATGCAGTTGCATTGAGTCTATGTTGACAAGCACCAAGCTGTCAATTTCAGCGACGTGGATGCGATGCACATCTTGTTGCAGAACTGGATCTCCATGGAATGGGTGGATCATGCCTACACTTATGGTGTAGTCTACCTGAAGAATCAGTTTCATTGGCCAACTTGTAAGGGCGACCTCCGGAGGTTGCGGCTAAGTCACACAACTGGCAGAGGGAAATCCGAAGTGTATTAGGGACAGTACATATTACAAGGAAATAACTAATCACCTGGCAGAGGGAAATCCAAAGAGAACAAGTCTAAGGATTCCTCTGCCACGGCGTGGCGCATCAGTACGGGGGCGGGGGCATGAGAACGACTGTACAACATCCCGGAGAAGTCCGACGACTGCAAGGGAGCATCCTGGAGACCTCCGGGATGACCAGAAAGGGAAATGGCCGAAAAAGGAAGCCCGAGGGGTCCTGGAGATCTCCGGGATGGCCAGAAAAGGAAGTCCCCTGACACAACTATGTCCATGGACATATTCAGTGAGGTCAATGAGGAGCATATAGCCAGACTGGCTACATATGGAACTTCTGAGGCAATAGACGCATGGGATAGGTGGAGGCAGGCCACAGAGGGTGAGCGCCTGCGATTCTATTGAAACTCCAAGAAGAGAGCACAATGGGTATTGATATTGAGGCTTGTGGTATCTACTATCTGGTAGGTAGAAACCCCAATCAGCACTACCTGATGTATTGGAGGGTTGCTCGCTTGCTGTCACCACAAGGTAAAGCCACTATTGTTTCTCCAATGATCTTGTGTTTGACAGCTAACATTGTGGATTTGTTGGCAACAGCAAACTTCTCTGAGGCCGTGACAAATGAAGCTGGACTGTCTGGTCTACAACCATTACCCGTGCTGTCCCCACTCCCATTGCCAGCCTCATCTGCAACTAACGTCATTGCAGATGTGGAGATAGGCACAGAGGCACCAGACGTGGAAGCACTAGCCGCAGAGGCATCTACTGGGGGTGGGGTGACTTACCCAGACAAGAAGGAGAAGGATGGACAGATCAGCCTGGAGTCAAAGACTGACTGTAATTTGTTTTATGATTTTTTTGTTGCAAGGGCAATGCTCACGGGTTGAGCATGCTTCACGCTGCTCATATTTCTTATCATTATATATTTCACCCCCTGCACTGTGTCCTGCAGGGGTCATTGTGCTTATTTTTGCCATCCCTACGGCTGACTGCCGTTCTTTATCCTGACCACATGCAAGACACCGCACGCACAAAAAAAAAAAGTAAGCAACATAGCAACATAGCACAAAAGCAAGTGCATGGCTCCTCAAGTGTAGACCAGTAACGGTCTAAAGGGGGGGCATGTAATAAGCACAGTGCATTAGCACTTTACCTTTACTTATATTTTGATATTTTGTTGACTGCTTAGTGCTTAGCTAAGCAGTCTTATTCTTAGTTTTGTACATATAATCAATACTAATATTTGGGCTGATTCTATTGTCCAAACTAAGGCTACAAGGCTTGTAACTCTGTTACAGTGGGTCTGCTTGAACTCACACTTCTCTGGCTTGAGATAGAGCTGGTGTTGGCGGAGATGGTCCAGAACAACTCATGTGATCTGATAGTGTTCCTCTAATGTCTTGGTGTAGATGAGGATGTTGTCAAGATACACGCAAACCACGCTGTTGGCTATGAGGTCTCAGAAGATGTCATTCATCATGGTCTAGAAGGTGGCGGGGCTGTTGGTGAGTCCAAAAAACATCACCAGGGGTTCAAATAGCCCACAGTTGGTCTAGAATGATGCTGCCTTCTACTCATCTCCGAGGGGATGCGCACATTGTTGTAGCCTCAGTAGACATCCAACTTTGTGAAGTAGCACGCACTCTGGAGGTTATTAATTAGCTCCGAGATGAGGGGGAGTGGGTAGTGGTTCTTGACAGACATTGCATTGAGCATGCAATAGTCCTAGACTAATCAGAGAGAATCATCCTTCTTCTTGATGAAAAACACTAGAGAGACCATCTGGGACTTTGAGGGGTGGATTGGTGTATAGCTGCGCGTTCCTGCATTGTGGTGCGCTGCTCCTTCTTCACTTTGTCCATGCAGATGGTGCAATGTTGGGGGCACCAACTTATGCTGATTTCTCCTGAGGCCCAATTGATCTCCAGGTTGTGCTCCTGGAGCCAGAGAAATCCCAGGATCATCTCCTGTTTGCCAATGCTTGTGACTGCAAAGGTAGTGCGCTCTGCATGGAACTTGTAGCACAGGACAAGGTCTACCATGGACTTGATGGATCTTGCTTTGTTATGAGTGCCATTAACATTGTACACTGGGATGGAGGACAGGAGGGGCCGAGTCATGAGCTGGTGCTGCTCCACGTAGCTGGCATCCACAAAGAGTCTGGTCGTTCTGGAGTCCAAGAGAGCAACTATGCTCTTGGTCTGCTGTGTATCGGTTGTTTCAATCTCCACGTTCATCTGGAGCAAGTTTGGCAACAGGGTGGATGCTATAACATAGCAACGGGAGACATAGCACTCTCAGGCAGGAGTGTGCACCTAGAGAGGAGTCAAGGGGGGCTTAGGAGAGCCATTGGGTACGTCAGGGGTAGTGCTTACGGTTGGGGGTACTGAGTTGTTGACAGAAGTTGTATTGATCTGTTCTACCAACAGACATGTGAACTGGTTAGCACTAAGCAATGGGGGCATACTTTTTACCCATTGCACCCCTAAAAACCCTCCTGTGACTCTTCCAACTCTCCAGCAACGAGAGGGGCCTTGTGCATGCTCTCTGGGGCAGGAGCATCTGGAGAAGGGATTCCAGCCACATCATGGGCCACTAGGAGTTGCAGGAGCAGCTCTTCCTGCTCCTCTGGGGACAGATATTGGACCTCTAGGCCCCAAGAGCAGTAGCAGGCAAAGTGGCCCTAGATACCGCAGTGTTGGCAGGAGAACAGAAGGGGCACATGCTGCTGAAAAGTGTCCATGTCTATTAGGGTGCCTGGGGGTAGTACTGAGGATGCTGGAGGCGCTGCTGACAACATTGTCAGGGGCAGAGCAGTTGGTCAATGGAGGAACATGATGGGGAGGTGCAAGGACAAAGCAGGGGCTGCAGCTTTGTGGAGGTCCCGCTTGAGCTGCTCCCAAGCTACCTGATACCACAATAGGACCCAATTGTCTGCCAGACGTCCTTCCACAAGGTTGTCAATGTGCTCCATCAGGATCAGATGGAGCCCTTCCCAAAAGGTGAGGCACAGCTGCAGGCTATTGGAGTACTTGGCCTGCTCTACCAGCATGCAGAACAAATTGATGTACTTGTCCAGGGGTTGCTTCTCTTGGCTGTATTGATCCCTGTCTTGCAAGACCAGCATGGCAGTTTTGGCGGAGTTCCAGGGGAAGAACTTGTCCTGGAACTCCTGTTCGAACTCAGCCCAGTCCACAAAGCTTCCGGTGCCACCAAGGGGTTGGAAGACCCTCATTGTATAGGTGGCTGCCCGTCCTGACTTCATATAGAACAGGATCCACACAATCTTCAACTTGTCAGAGATGAAGTTGTTGCCACAAAGTTGAATGTAGGTGACACTGTAAGGGCAACCTGGAGGCTATGGCTCAGTCACACAGCTGGCAGAGGGAAATCCAAAATATATATAGGTAATACAACCATAACTACTCACCTGGCAGAGGAAAATTCAAAGAGAACAAGTCTAGGGATTCCCTATGCCAGGAGTAATGCTTCCAAGGCATGGGAAGTAACTGTATAGCATGACAAAAGCCACAATAAAATTTATAATCTAAAAAGAGAAAATCTCCGAAAATAATCAAATCAAAAACTCGGAAATTGCCATTGCCAGAGGTCATGCATATGTCTCATGTGACTTGCTTAGTAATTTGGAGGCTAGCCTTGAGATGACTAAGCCTCTGGAAGTGTTGGCTACACTTGTTTAAATGATAACTAAAGAACCAGAGCACCTCAAGGGCTGAGAATAGTACTAATAGATAGTGTTGAAAGAATAGAAGCAGTAAAGTAAAAGAGTGACAGCAGAAATAAGGAAATAAATAGAGGAAGAATGAAGGAATAAGGAGTGAAAGAAGGGAGAAATGAGGAGTCTCCTGACAGACACAGGACTGAAAGAAACGTTCCCCGAATGCATGGTCACCATTATATGTGTTGGGAATCGCCAGGCATGGGATGTTGGAGCACTTCCATGCCAGGAGAGAGGATTGTGCAGTGCAAGGGCATTGCACTGGTGGAGTAGGCAGCAAGGGGTTGGCTGCTGCCAAAGCAAGGCATTCAAAGAGCATGCAGAGGGATTTGGAGATGGTTTTGGTGGTTTGGCGGAGGTGGGTGAGTTCAGTGGTGTGCTGGGTAAGGGAGGCTTGAGTGAGTTGCACCTGCGTTTCTAGATGGAGTAGGTGAGTCCAGACTTCCTTGCCAGAGGCTGTGGCGTCCAAGAGAGCTTCTGAAGCGGCTGGCTGAGACATAGATAGCATTAGTGCTTAAACCTAGTAGAGAAGTGACAGATAGGAGCCAGATGAATTTTGGCGGCTATATGGAGCTTCTAGACTAGGATTAGGAGACTTGTTCTGCTATAAGGGTGACCTCCGGAAGTTGTGGCTAAGTCACACAATTGGCAGAGGGAAATCCAAAGTTTATTAGAAACAGAATAATACAACAGAAAAGTAACTATTTCACCTGGCAGAGGGAAATCCAAAGAGAACAAGTCTAAGGATCCCTCTGCCATGGTGCGGCACATCAGTGTGGGTGGCAGAGGCATGGGAATGACTATGCAGTACTTCTTGGAAGGCATGAGAGCATCCTGGAGATCTCTGGAAATCCCTGGAGAACTCCGGAGACAGGAGAGGCCAACTAGTGAGCTGGTGCTGTTCCACATAGCTAGTGTCCACAAAGAATCCCATTGCTCTGAAATCCAGGAGAGCAACTATGCTCTGAGTCTGTTGCGTATTGGTGGTTTTGATTTTCACATTCATTTGGAGCAAGTTTGACAATGGAGTGAATGCAATGACATAACAGCAGGGGAGACGGTGCTCCCAGGCAGGGATGCATGTTCGCAGAAGAGTTGAGGAGGGCTCAGAAGAGTCATTGGGGACATCAGGGGTGGTGCTTATGGTTAGGGGTAATGAGTTGTTAACAGAAACTGTATTGATTTCTTCTACTGACAGACATGCAAACCAGTTAGCACTAGGCAACAGGAGCATACTTTTCACCCATTGCACTCCTAAAAACCCTCCTTTGACTCCTCTAGCCCTCTGGTAATGAGAGACATCTTGCATGCATCCTCCAGGGTAGGCATGTCTGAAGAAGGGATGCTAGCCGCATTGTGGGCCACCAGGAGTTGCAGGAGTAGCTCTTCCTGCTTCTCCCAGGATAAGTATTGTACCTCTAGGCCCTGGGGACAATGGCAGGCAAAGTGGCCCTGCATGGTGCAGCATTGGCACAAGAAGAAGAGTGGTGTGTGCTGCCAAAAGGTGTCTACATCCATTGGGGTGCCAAGAGGTAGTACTGGAGGGGCCAGAGGTGCTGGAGGTGCTGCTGATAGCATCATTGGGGCAAAGGAGGATAAATAGCAAGGGATCATGACAGGTAGATGCATAGATAGCATGGGAGTTTCAGCCTTGCATAGGCCTTGCTTGAGCTCCATAAGCTGCCACTGCTCTCAGGCTACTTGGTACCACAATAAAACCTGGTTGTCTGCTGGGCATCCCTCCACAAGACTGTTAATGCACTTCATTAGAATTGGATGGAGCCCTTCCTAGAAGGTGAAGCAGAGTTGCAGGCCGTTGAGGTACTTAGCCTGCTCTACCAGCACGCAGAACAAGTCAATGTACTTGTCCAGGGATTGCTTCCCCTAGTCATACTGATCCTTGTCTTGTAGGACCAGCATGGTGGTCTTGGCGGGGTTCTGGGAGAAGAACTTGTTACAGAATTCCTGATCAAACTTGGCCCAGTCCGCAAAGCTTCCTGGGGCATTGGAAGCTTTGTGAACCTGGTTGTCTGCCAGGCATCCCTCTGCAAGATTGTCAATGCACTCCATTAGAATTGGATGGAGCCCTTCTGGAAGGTGAGGCAGAGTTGCAGGCCATTGGGGTACTTGGCCTGCTCTACCAGCATGCAGAACAAGTCAATGTACTTGTCCAGGGATTGCTTTCCCTGGCTATACTGGTCCCTGTCTTGTAGGACCAGCATGGTGGTCTTGGTGGGGTTCCAGAGGAAGAACTTGTCTCAGAATTCCTGTTCAAACTTGGCCTAGTCCATGAAGCTTCTGATGCTCCAGTGGCATTGGAAAATCCTCATTGCATAGGTGGCTGCCTGTCTTGACTTCCTATAGGACAGGACTCATGCAATCTTCAGCTTGCTGGAGACAAAATTGTTGCTGCAGAGTTGGATATAGGTGATGCAGAACTGAAGGAAATGTTCTCCAGATGCACGGTCACCCATTGTACATGTCAGAAATTGCTGGGCATGGGATATTGAAGTGCTCCTGCACCAGCAAAGGGGACCATGCAGCATGAGGGTGTTGTGCCAGCAGCATAGGTGGCAGGGGGTTGGCTGACACTGGAGTAAGGCATTTGAAGAGCATGCAGAGAGAGTCGGAGATGGTTTTAGTAGTCTGGTAGAGGTGAGTGAGTGGAGTGAGTTGCACCTGCATTTTTAGATGGAACAAGTGGGTTCAGGCTTCTTTGCCAGACCCTATGGTGTCCAAGAGAGCTTCTGAAGTGGCTGCCTGAGACATAGAGAGCATTGATGCTTAAGCCTGGTGGGAGAGCAACAAATAGGAACTGAATAGAGTTTGGCAGCTATAGGGGGCTTCCAGACCAGTTTTAGAAGACTTGTTATGCTGTAAGGACAACCTCTGGAGGTTGTGGCTAAGTCACATAACTGGCAGAGGGAAATCCAAAGTTTATTAAGAGCAGTATAATATGACAGGAAAATAACTAATCACCTGGCAGAGGAAAATCCAAAGATAACAAGTCTAAGGATCTCTCTGCTGCAGCACAGCACATCAGCACGGGGGCAGAGGCATGAGAACAACTATACAGTACCTCCTGGAAGGCATGGAAGCATCCTGGAGATCTCCAGAGATTGCTAGAGAACTCTGAGGTTCTGAAAAAGGAAGTCCCCTGACAGTCTCACAGGTTCAGTTTCCAACAGATTAGTAAACAGCATTAGTAATAGCACAGCCACTGATTTAGTATATATAAGCAGCTTGTGGGATAGAATATCCTCAGGCTGAACAATAGCAGTGTTTTTCTGGTCCATTCACTGAACTGACTGTAAGCTTCTCTAGCAACATCTGATTCTCTGTTAGTCTAGCTTGTTCCTTTCCTGACTCCTGCCCACCTCTATGCTTGCTTGATTCTTGCTTGTCACTTGCATTACCAACTCTGTGGAAGGAGTTCTGCAGACATCAAGTGTTCCCCTTACAAAAGCCTGGGAGGCTATCAGGTCACACTATCCTTTATTCCATGTAAAATAAAACATACATGCTATTTCCACATTTGTGTTAAGACTAAGGGTGAGCCTACTCACATTATTTACTGCCTAGATTTACTTTACTTACTGATACCCTGTAGACTTACTGTCTATTAATATCTACAGGTCAACTCAGCCATTCACATATTTTTGTTGAGACTGAGGACTTACTATCTGTTATTATCTAACTTGGGGAAGTAGCCAATGCTGTTCTGGCATGGCATATACTTGGATGTTGGCTTAACAATATCATGTAGTCTCAATGACTGGTCAATGTCATCATGTGATTTCTTTTAAAGATCATCTGACTTCTACAGTGGTAAAAGGCTTTAAATGCCATTGTTTTGTGTTTTGAGTACATGTCATGCTGAAATGTCATTGGCTAACAAGACTATATTGTCTCAGATAGCTTCACAACTCCTGATTGCAGACGGAGGTGGTCAAACCTTGCTAAATGTTGTACTGAAGTAAATTGCTCATCATTCCATAGAACAGACAGCTATCAAACATATTCAGTCTGGAGAATCAAATGATATAGGTGTTGTTTGGGCACTGCAAATGGCATCTCTTCCTTATTGGATCAAGCATCTGTACATCTGGTATGTTCAATATATCAAGCATGATGAGATCTATGCTGGCATTTTCAATGGCTTCCATGAGCAGAATGTTTATGACTATTGGCCTCTTGTTGCTAAACATGAAGACTATCAAAGGCATTGGTTTGAGATGTTTCAAGAAGAAAAACTCAACTATGCATTGACTGTTCCGCACTCATTCTCTGCTGTACCTCACAACAGTATGAAAGACAGGATGAAGTCTTTTGGATATACTCTCTTGTTCAACCTGGTCAGGCAACTTTGACATTCCATGATTACTTATTCCAACCATAATTACAGCTCAATTATTCTGTTGGAGTGCTTCCCATTACTCACGTTGATGCTCTTAAAGATGAGCTTCCTCACAACTAAGAAACAGCATTGAAAAATCCATGTACAAGATGTATGATGCAAAGACCATGGATGGGCTCCCCATTGGTGTCCAAGTTGTCAGTAAATAATTGAAGGAAGAGAAAGTACTATGCAAAATGGGAATCGTTGAGTACTGCTTAGACATGAAGGGAATTGCATACAAGCTGCTCAACACATGATAAGGATTCCATTTGACAATCATATGTAAATTGTACCTATATGTACCCATAGCTTGTATCAAATTGATGATGTCTTTTATGACTTGGAAGCAACAGCAATAGACTGTGGAGTATCCTCCAAAACATTTTTTACTCCTTGTTTCCAAACTGCCATCTCTTTTTCCAGTGCCACAATTGTCTCTCAGACATCTTTATCTACTTGACCACCTTCACTCCATGCTCCAAAACCAACAAGCAACTCACTTTGTGCATGCAAAATTGTCTTGAACACTAACTTGAGCTGCAGTGGTCCTGAGGGTAGATAGATCAAGGCAGCTTCAGTGCACAATGAAGGCTGGTTAGGTGATGGTTCATCAACAGCCAGGAGTTTGCCAAGTTCTGCAAGGGTGATTCCATGAATAGGGTGGCTGTATGGAAGGATCGCATTGGTACCAGTGCTGGAATGTTGAGTTGCCCTGATAGCATTGTCTAAGGACTCTCGCATTGGTGGTGAAGGAAGGGCATTGATAAGGAGAGACTGATGTAAAGGAGACAATGCAAGAAGCAGATTGGAAAGAGTAAGCCCAGAAGAGATCAAGATTGGGATGAGATTTGTTGTCAACTGCAGAGATTTAGTTGAATCTACCAATTTGTACCAACCAACTAATACACCAAGAAAAACCTGTTCTTGATCTTTAAATTGAAGTGCCGTTGCTTTGTCCAGGCCTTCCTGACCAACATGGATGGCATAAATAACAGCACCTGTGTCTTTTAGAATGGCTCTGCACTTTGAGCATTGAGATAAATAACTTTCTAGAACAGCAACATCAGTTCAAATGAGGTGATCATCACAAGTTCGACTTGATACCTTCCAAGAAGATTGGACATGTACTCCTGCATTTTTTGGGACGGAACACAGCTTCTCTGGGATCAACATCCAAGCTACTGGTGCAGAAAGTACATCTGCATTCAAAATTATATGTTCCTTTCAAGGACTTTTGTCGCAGGTGTTTTGGGAGAGTCATATCAATGTAAGAAGTCAGAATCTTTGCAACAATCAGCACAATAACTGATGGAGAGAGTGAATTAAAGGTCACACTTCTTCATTTGGTTCAATGTTTTGTAAATATATGATGTGCATCAAGGGTTCTTGTGCAGAAAATAAGGCTGAGGAACAAGGAAATACAACAACGTCATTGGATTCACAGGAATGATTGATGAGTGCGACTATTGGTGATACTGAGACTCCAATTGGCGTAAGCATGGGCGTTGTGACAGAAAATGTGTTAGTAATGAACTGCAGAATTGTATCAGTGTGAACCAGGGGAAAAAACAATATTCTACAAACCCTAGATATGATATCGACCAGGTCTTTAGAAGAGTTAAGCTCAAACTTGCTCAGCTGTTCAGGAGAAGAGATGCCTAGATATCACACAAGGCATGCAATAGGTGGGTGTGCAGTTCAAATGAGCAGGATTGAAAAGATTGCCTATCTACAGAAGCCAATGAATGAGCTACTTAATACTCAGGCTGGAATAACCCACATATGTGACTGTATTGCATCAATTTCCTTGGACTATTGAAGTGTATTGTCAGTTATAAAGAAAGATAAATGGCTAAAAGAACAAACTCATTTACTATGGCTTCTCTTTTTCTTATGACTCCACATGAGACGACCCAAACACCAGACAGCATCACTGAGCAATGCCAGATCAGGAGATGGGGCAGCTTTAGCCCACACCTGAAGTGCCGAGCATTTGCATTTGTGAGATGGCCAGTCTTTGGTTTGGCATTCCTTCAGAGACAAGTATTTAGAGCAAAAAAGCAATGATGATGGATGAGAGACATACACGATTGCAATACCAAACTGTACAGCATGTAGTACACATTTTCAGCCTACTCAAGGGTGGATAACCAAAACATTTTGAACAATATGATTCTAGGTATTGATTGATAAAACAGTGATGTGTGGTTTTGTAATCAAGAGGATGTCGCCTAGTTTTTTTCGCCAAGTGCCAAGTGCCAAGCCTTTCTGCCAGGTTATTTATTTTTTAATTATTTTTTTTTGTTTCTTTTCCCATGCATGGACCAATCACAAAAGTAAGATGAATTACATACACTGCTGGTATCCAATAGTGTTTCCTTGGGGAAAAGCCAAAAAGAAACATGTTATGCCATTTCCAATGTGCCAATTTCTGGTGGAAAAACTTTTCAAACAAAGGAAAGTGCCTGTTTATACAGTGAAAAGCTGGCTAAGAAACAGATAACAGGTTTCTTTTACCCTTTTCCCACCAGAAACAGGTTCTGGCCCCAGCAGTGATATTAAGTAGCATGTGTTTGCCAAGGATTGCTAAGAACAGGCTTGAATGTTGCCAAGGAGGCTCAGCATCAGCAAGAGGGATTTTTTTGCGGAAAACCACATGGGGTCTGGCAATATGTATGGAAATTTTTGTTAAAACTGTCATTAGGCAAACTAAGCAAAGAGTTTCATCCTCTATGTGCCTGCAGCTTCAATGTTGTGGTCTGTTAGCCATCTAAGTCCTTTTTTAGATTTTTTTTGGATTCTGGACAAATGACAATCCTTGAATAAAGTATGTAATCAGGCACATTTGATGCAGGTTTTTGCACATGTTAAAAACTCAGATTATCATCCTCGTAACTATCTACATACATGTCATGTAAGTTGACATAGATATCTAACTCTTTCTTTCTCATTCTATGAGCCTCTTATTTACAAGTACATAATTGATATCCTGTGGAATGATACCCAATTAAGCACTTGGCAAAGATATTTGAAGTGATTGCACAGTCTCATGTATACCTGCAATTGAAAATGGCCCACGGATGAGAGCTATTGTCAATGCTGGGTAAATAAGCTGCAGAAAATGAACACACTGAAAATGATAGGTTAAAATAATACATACTGAGATGGAAAAATAAATGTTCAGAATCACAAAGGTAATGTCTATAACAACTTGATTGACACTAGTTGCAGCAGACATTACAATATTCACAAGCTGAAATCCTAGATATCAAGTTTTTTTATGAACTGATTATCTTCTGAAACACACCTGGAGGATAGCATAGAAGGCTCCTATATCTGCCAAGAGATATAGAATATACCATGATTTGAATAACAGGTACTGTTGGCCATTAAGGTTCCTTCGTAAGAATTTCACATGTTTCCTGTCATTTGGCAAGAAGTTCATAGTTATCAGGCAGATGGCTGTAAAATGACTAAGAGTATACTATACCATAATGTCCAGCCAATGAAAAATGTTGCAGTAGAGTTGGTTAAGAATGACAAAATAAGAGTTGCAAGTTCTAAGAAAGTAAAAGCTATACCAGGAGATTGTTCAGCAGCTAAGAGAATGATATTTTTTGAGAGCAATGACAGAAAGACAAATGTGAAAACTGTATATGTTCTGAGCTTTTATGAAATATTCAATATAGATGTGACACACCAAGTGTACAGAGGCAGAGTGTTATAGAAAGACACAGTGCCCAACGTCTTTGAAAGACAACCCATGCCCGCCATATAATGAAGGCATCATTAATAAGTGGCTACACCAGTTCAACTCTGATTGTGAGATTCTTTCTGTTGTAAAACACTCACAGGAAGATATTCAAGCCAGTTTATGACTACATCCAAACTTTGAAGACTTGTGCCAACATGGTCCAAACGTTGGGGAAGAGATGTAATGTTTGCTTGAAAAAATTGATATTCAACAATTGGAGCTGCAACCTGTACCAGCATATTTCCACTAAATGCAAAAATACCCAGCCAAATAAGTGCTAGTTGGCATTTTGAGCGCCAAGTTTGGGTTGGGTGCCTGATAAACAGTGGAGGTCAGGCTGAGTGCAAGTGCCTTTATTGACATTTATCATACTGGCAAGCAGTAATAACTGTAATTGGCATCAATAAACCTGTGGAAAAGTCAGTATTTGGTGTTAGGGATGGAGAAAGAGGTAGACCATAAAAAAAAGTTGAAACTGTTGCTTGATTAATCCAATCTACCAGTAGGACCTGTCCAATGTCTTGGATTATTTGCCGTTCTTCAGGAGTCATAATGAGTGAAACTAGTCGACTATGTAATGAGCCGCTGTCTAGCACAGTGGTAGAGGGAAAGATGGTGATTTAGAATGTCTAGATGAAGGCGAGTTTTATAGATGTGAACTAGACAAATTTGGTCGACTCATGATCAGAATTTTTGATATGGACAATGGTTTCAAAGCTGTTGTGGTGCATGATATATGCGACTGACGATCATACCGCCCAAGATGATGGTCAAGTCATCTGCTGTGGTTGCTTGCGCCCTAGCCCCACAGGATCATTTGTGCCTATGGTTCTCAATACAAAATCCGTCATCAGAAGCTTGGAATCAATCCGAATTTGTTCCTCCTCTGACAGCGGAGTTCCGAAGTGATGCCATGGTGGGATGAATGGCAGGCTGAGGTTGTTCGTTATTTTGCGTACTTGAAGGCATATCACGGCAACCTCCCCTTCAAAGTTCTATTGGATTATTGACTTGATTATCGCATATGGCCTTCTAGACTCAACTGCTGGTGTAATCGGCACTTGTGAGCCCAGGGTTAGCAAGGACTTGATTACAAAAACTTATAATTCATCCCAGCTTCAGCGCTCAGCCCTCGTCTATACTACCACTGTTAATGCTACCGGTGCCAGGATGGATACATGCTTAAAATCACTCCGAGCCTGCCAGCTCGAATCTCTCTTCAGTGCGTCAAGGAAACGTCAATTCTATCTACCTGTAGTCGCCCTTTCGGTGTGTCTTCCATCGTCATCTGTTGAAGCATGATCATCGTCTCTGTCACATTCGGTATGGCCTTTTATATTGTGTATTTAGACTCGACTTCTCATAGGATCCCATTATTTGTACTTCGGTCTCGACTTCCTGGAATCTGTATATTGAGAAAGAGATGTTCTGACGAAAAGCTTAAGTCAACCGGTCAAGGTGGGATACTTGACACACTACGGAACCGACTTCGACTACGGGGCGACAGCAGCTCTTCTCGCTGGTTTGGACGAAAGGTAGAGAGGACATGGGAAGCATTAGAGACGTAATTAGCGAAATCTGGTGTCCATCCTGACCTATGGATGTAACTAGATGACTTCGTTGTTGTAAT
>QLOM01003199.1:0-19428 GCA_003313785.1 Termitomyces sp. MG148 | reverse complement strand
GACTAACAATAATCGATGCTGAGTAAGGTCTGGGCATATGACTCATCAAGGCTGACTACTACAAGACGGAAGGGGAAAGGGTGGGCCAAGCGGCCGGTTGGATCTGCTAGGAATAGGCGTATCGTTGGACTAAGCTTGGAATAGGGTTGGACACGGTCTGGAGACCGGTCCCCTAACAAGTAGTGGCCCATCACACAAAGGCTTAGAACAGACAAACTGCAGGAAGTCATGAGTTTGAATCCTGCCCCTGTTCAACCACTTAGGAGGGTTTAGTGGGTATTATCCATAAGAAGATCAAGTCCCACACTACTGTAACTAACAGTGTGTGTAAAAGCATTCCTGCCTGGAAAAAAAATGGGGGCTTCTTAGTATGAGGTGAGTTTAAATTCCCACTGTCCCTTGCCAATGGGTTCTGGGATGACACCTAGGGTGGCTGTTGCAGGGCTATCTATAATAGAGTAACTACAAGCAATTTCATTTGATGACAGAAGATCTGGTGTTTTGCCATGTCTGAATGAAAGAATGAGATGAACACCATGTATAATTCATGTCAGATCAAGGAATTCAAATGCTGCATCATCTTCACTATCAACAAAGCCAACCTGGTGTAGCTGTTGAGTTTTCCAACCACTTTCTGAATTTAAGTCACACCTATACCATCAGACCTATAAAAACTCAATTAATTGAGGATCTTGACAAGTTGAATTAGAACCAATGTGTTGGACCATGGCATGAAAAATTCCAATAATATGGCAAAATCAGTATAGAAATGGCTTCTGCTGTCAAGGAACTTCCTTTTTTGATGACTCTTTCTTTTCTGGTGATAACTCTGGTTTCTGTGTAACTGGAGTTCTCCAGACCATTCCTGTGCCCTTTGGGAGGTACTGTATAGTTGTTTTCATGCCTCTGCCCCCACACTGAGCACTATGTTATGGCAGAGAGATCCTTGGATGTAATGGACCCTTAGCTGTAGAACTGTGGTTCTACGGCCTTAATAAAAGTATATAATAATTATTATAACAAATAATTATTATTTATTAAATTAATTAAAATTACTATATTATTGTATGGCTGCCTTAGGTAAGGCAGCCAATTTTACTGTCATACCTTCATAGTACTAGAATCGCATTCCAATCTGGTTCTGCTGTGTGACCGTAAGGCTTTGCAATTAACTTGACATCATTTCACTTTTTTGAACCTTTCAGGTTCAATTTGAATACTACAAGCAACAACTGCAAAATTTTAGACTGATAGTCTAGATATTTTTGTGTTGATTACACCAAACAGTGCATCAACTTCTTGACGCACACACCTGAAAAATATATATGTAGAGCAACGTGATTGGATGGACACTAATTAGCCATTTGAACCGACTTGCAATGGTGAGATCATTGACCAGTTGCTAGCATATCCACTAGCTGTCTCAGCTGACCTGGTTTAGCCTGAGTTAGAGTCTACTGAGGCTACAATAGAAGAACCCTCCCAGCAGCCTTAGGAAATGCTAAGAGGAGCTCTGTGGAGCAAAGCGCAACCAACTGCTATGCCCAGCAGTACAGCAAGAGCAGGAGTAGTCTGGGAGACCCCAGAACAGAACACCTGGAGAGACAATGCTCCCTATATACAGTCAAAAAGGCCAGGAAGAATGCCTTAGGCCTAGAGTAACATTCAAGGCCCTCTTGAAGGTTGTTGACCTTTGTTGTACTTCCTGGAAAAGATGCAGAGATTGGAGACAGGCAGTTGGAGAGTCCTAACTGAGTCTACTCTGATGATGCAGCAACAGCAAGAGGATGTCATGCCTCAGAGAACTACCATCCCTGAGCAGAGGACCCCAGCAGTACATTGGGAAGATGAAACTTCCAATGATGAGGAAGGTGGACAAATCAAGTCCACCTTGCAGGTTCAGTGCATGATGCTCTGGAAGAGGTATACTTCTATTACAAAGGATACAACACGTGCTAGGTTAGGATTGTATGTACTGAAGTACATACACTTGATACAAGCCCGAGGTAATAGTATACCTTCGGCAGACACAATTGAATATATCAATTTGTATATTCAGATTCTTGAGCTCAAAGCACATGCCTACATGTATTGAAAAGCAAATCAAGGCTCTGTAGTCTCGACGCTAGACAGAGTGAACCTGATTCTAAGTATTCCAATAAAGGCAAAGTCAGTGCTTTTTCTGCATTTGAAGTAATATTTATGCTCCTCAGCAAGCAGAGGAGACAGAAGAACAGTTTGCAGCAAAATTTGCCGCAGCACAGCAACAACAGATGTTCAGAGGTCATTAAGGAAAACTTCTATCCATAGTCAAGTCAGTTTCTACCATCTCAGTGGTAGAGAGCCATGAAGTAAAAGCAGAGGAATTGATTTCTCTGCAAGTAAAACATGAACCAGTGGAGAGAACACCACTGAACAGTCAAGTACTATTGGCTGAGAGTTTGCTGAAAGGGTGGTCTATTAGCACATGCAAAACCAAGATCTGCATTGCTAGGGACACTCCTAGATTGACGATTAGGATATTGTGTTTGATGGGATAACTCTCATCAATGAGATGAGATGGCAATATGTCCAACAGACAATGCATGAAATGTTGTCAATAAAATAGTAAAGCCTTACTATCACACAAGAGAACCAGATCGATATTCGATTCCAGTACTATGTAACATGACAGTAAAATTGGCTGCTTTACCTAAGGCAGCCATACAAGAATATAATGTATAATAAAATAAAATTAATAATATAATAATTATTTAATATAATAATTATTGTACTTTTTTGAAGAGGTTGTAGAGTAAAGCTCTACGGCTATAAGTCTGTTACATGCCCCTCTTTTAGACTGCTAAGCAGTCTACACGATGGGATACAGTGTATGGCAGTATGTAAACATAAAATAAAATAAAATGAAGTAAAATTCAGTCCACAAATATAGAGATGGAAGAAGCCTCCATGGCTCTAAGTCCCTATTCATCTGTCAAAAGAATACAACACCGACGTTAACTGACAGTATCAGTTGAAGGATGATGAGCCACTTACAAAATTCACGCAGACAGTGGGCGTGCCAACTTGCTGGCCAGATCAATCCTCATCTTAGTGTTGATGTTAACCAACAATGTTGAGGCAATGGGAGCCTGCGCTGTAGTTTGTTGTATCACAAGTAAGGGTGGATATGGTCCATGGCAAGATCAGTGGTGCCACAAATCACGTCAATTGGAGTTCATCCTAATTATAGTATAGTCTCTGCTCGATATAGTTATATTCTTGGGAGTTTTTACATGCTAGTAGTGTGTGAAGTTGGATCATATCATTGACAGACGGGTTCTGTAAGGGGAACACTTGACATCTGCAGAACTCCTTCTACAGAGTCGGCAATGCAAGGGGCAAGTGAGAGTTAAGCGAGCACAGGGGTGGGCAAGAGTTGGGCAAGAAGCAAGCAAGGCTAACAGAGGGTTGGACGGCGCTAGATAAGCTTACAGTTGGTTCAGTGGATAGGCCAGAAGAACACTGCTATTGTTTAGCCTAGGGATATTCTATCCTACAGCTGCCTATATATACTACATTGGTGGCTGTGCTATTACTAATACTGTTTACTAATCAGGCCCTGGTATGTAAAGGAGTATGACTAACAATAATCGATGCTGAGTAAGGTCCAGGCATATGACTCATCAAGGCTGACTACTACAAGATGGAAGGGAAAAGGGTGGGCTGAGCAGTGATAAGACTCTGGCAGAGCTCAGCACACCAGCGCTATTTTTAGTGACTTATGTTTTGCAGCTAGCAGGGATCAAACTCAGGCTACAGGACGCTGATGACGCCCAAAAGTCGCTAAGTACTGTCAAGGGTAAACGGTACCTAGCTACTGTGAAAGGTAATGCGTTGGGTGGTCGCTAGTTGAGAGGGAGTCCGGGCAGGGTCCCAGAGACTTAGTTTGTTAAGGCAAATTTAGTAATTGGAAGAAAGGTGCTTAGCGATCTAAGCCATGTCGCCTGCAAGGCGCTAGGGTGCCAAATAGTTGGCAAGGACTTGGCGACGTAACGTAGTCAAAGTGTGCTCGTATAGCACCTAGACAGTCGGCAAGACTGGCGAAGAAGCGGCAAGCTTAGCGTAGTCGGTAAAAACAATAAGTCCCTTGGCGACTTCGAGGAACTTAGTGCGTGCAAGTTGAGATCTGAACTGTGGGGATGGAATTCGATGCTCCTAAGACAAAATATGTACAGTATTTATAGGTGCTAAGTCGCCGTGTTAATTAAACTATAAGTCGCTAAGTAACAAAATGGGGAATGGATTATGACAAGAAGAATAGAATATGAAATAGCTAACCCGCGGCGTCTATCAGTCGGCAAGCGCTAAGTCACCAAGTGAGCACTGAAAGCAGTCAAATAAACGGTGACTATCCTGGGGTCTGAAACAATCAAGGGGGGCTGGCATCGCCAAAGTCGCTAAGCGTCGGTAAAGGTAAGCGTTGCTAACCGCTAGGCACCGGGGCTGAAGAAGTGGTGCCCTGCTGATAGCCGTCGGCAAGTCGTTAAACGCGTAATCTTATGAGGCGCCGGCTATCTTTGGATCGGTAACCTGTTATCGAGCCTGAGGTCATGTGTGTGGTCCGTGCGTTAACAGTCAGGTGAGCGAGTCCCGTGGTCTGGAAGTCCCATGCGCTAAACATCCCATGGTCACCTAGTCATGTGTTGTTTGCGTCGCGCCTGGTCACCTGAGTGAGCCACCAAACTGCTATCAACAAAAGTCGCTAATTATAGCTTTGTTGCGCTGAACCCAGCCCAGGTCTTATCAACGCAACATGCAGGATCACAGGACTTAGCGACCACATGACTTGGTGATCACCTGCGACTCACTTAACTCCAGCCTGGCCCCCTTCAAGTCCCCAATCAATGATAACTGACGCCAGAGCCTTTAGCGATGCCTATCAAAATCCAGTGCTTCTCAAAGATCTGACATCAGATCACTTTAGCAATGCTTAGTGACTTGCTGTAAGGGCGACCTCTGGAGGCTATGGCTCAGTCACACAGCTGGCAGAGGGAAATCCAAAGTATATATAGGTAATACAACCATAACTATTCACCTAACAGAGAAAAATCCAAAGAGAACAAGTCTAGGGATTCCCTATGCCAGGAGTGACGCTTCTAAGGCTCCAGAAGCGTGGAAAGTAACTATATAGCATGACAAAAGCCACAATAAAATTTATAATCTAAAAAAGAAAAATTTCCAAAAATAATCAAAAACTCGGAAATTGCCATTGCCAGAGGTCATGCACATGTCTCATGTGACTTGCTTAGTAATTTGGAGGCTAGCCTTGAGATGACTAAGCCTCTGGAAGCGTTGGCTACACTTGTTTGAATAATAACTAAAGAACCAGAGCACCTCAAAGGCTGAGAATAGTACTAATAGATAGTATTGAAAGAATAGAAGCAGTAAAATAAAAGAGTGACAGCAGAAATAAGGAAATAAATAGAGGAAGAATGAAGGAATAAGGAGTGAAAGACGGGAGAAATGAAGAGTCCCCTGACACTTATGTGAGACAGGTCCACATGATGGTTTCAGATATTAGCAACGCTTACAGTTGATCCAACGCTTAGCAACTTATGCGAGACAGGCCCCCTTGATAGTTTCAGGCCTTAGCAACAGTTCCTGTGCATTTGGCCTCTTTCACTGCTAGGATATTAAGTTAAAGCTTGCCGACTTGAAAGATGCCATTGCTTAGTGACTTTCATGTTCCATTGTACTTGTTTCCATTTTTTGTGATTGATTAATTAGCAACTTTTTAGTTTAATTACCACGGCGGCCTAGTGCCTATAAATACTGTACATATCTTGTCTTAGCCATAATCGAATCATATGCCCCACAGTTCAGATCTCATTTCAGCGCATTCTAAGTCCTCAGAGTCGCTAAGTGAATCAGTCTTGCCGACTTCACCTTGCTAGCTTTGACTACCGACTTTTGTATTACGGTGCCATACGGGCACATCGTTGCCAATGTTTACGTTGCTAGAGTTCTTGCTGACTTATAGCACTCTAGCACCTTGCAGGCTTTCAGCTTAGATCGCTAAGCAACTGGTTTATTTCTCTAAGTTCAAATCACACTAAAAAGACTAGGCTTCTGGGACTCTGCTTGGGACTCTCTCAAAACACTAGTGACCGCCCGACGCTACTCATTTGTGAGGCACTAAGTTTACCATCTACTAGGACAGTGCTTAGTGACTTTTAGGTGTCATCAGCAGCCGGTCGGATCTGCTAGGAATAGGCATATCGTCAGACTAAGCTCGGAATAGGGTTGGATACAGTCCAGAGACTAGTCTCCTGATAGGTTCTACTAGCCATCCCACTGAAGAATTGTGGGAGATTTGCTATATTGATTGAGTCAACAATGACGTTTATTGTCGACATTGTGGTATAGATTGACTGAGGCATTTGCCTCAAAAAAGTGAGTCTCTAAGAAGACCATGCTGAATGTATAGGCATGGTCAATCCATTCAGGCAGAATGCGGTTGACAAGCAATGTACACAGAACATCTGCGTCTGTCAAGTTGACTATAACTGCATTCTTAAACTTTGGAAGGGTGAGCTGAACATCTGTCTAGCTCATGGATTAGAAGGGAATCTGGAGATTGGCAGCGTTGTAGGCTGCAATGGCTTTCCAATACAGTCCTAGATGTGCAATGATCAAGGCAAAGAGCCTTGCAAAGCGTCCACAAGCTTGTTTCTAGGGAGAGAGGGTACAAGTGAGGACATGTCCCATAACCGTTCTCCAGTGGATGCTGTAAGAGGATGCTCTATTGTGGAAAGCCAGGCAGACGCATCAACTACTCAAGCCTACCACCAAGTAGGGCGAGTGTTGAGCAAGCACAGTGACAAGCAACTGGCAGACAAGAAGGTAGGCCATTGACAAGGAGTGGAGCAGGAGAATGAGAGCAGAAGGCAAGGTCATTACTGAGGAGCTTACAGTAATGCTAATGTGTAGACTCAGAAGCAATGCTATTGCTAGGACTGAGGATGTTCCATCCACCAGTCCTACTTATATACTACATTGGATATGCTATGACTACAGTGTATTGACTAATAGGGCTGGTATGTACTAAGCACTAATGTGTAAGCAACAGTCAGTATGAGTAAGCCAGCCAATGGCATAAAGGCCTGCCAGCAAGTAGAGTGGGTCCAAAGACCAGCTGACCTGCCAAGTGTTGATGCCAAGACAGAGATAGAGCAAGATAGGGCCGGAGCGGTCTGGATGGTGGCTATATGTGGGTGCCAACATCAATACAGACTAAGCAAGGCTAAAGTGGATGGTCCAAGAACCTGTTCCTTAACAGATGCAGTAGGCAAAGTCTACCACAATTCCAATCACCAAGTTCTGCATACTTGGGCAGCAAAAGTACAGAATGTTTTGAGCCAGCTTGAATAAGTCAAAGATAAATTGAATACCTTCAGAATCAAAGCCAGCCAATGTGAAGAAGGGCCTCCCACTATAGTCCTTCTACTGCAAGTATCTCTTGGAGGTCAGAATGACTGCCAAGTTCATGTGGTGGGATAAAAGGTCCAAGGGAGGTGTAATGTGCTTATACTCTAGTGTACGCACTAGAGTTATTGTGCAGTCGTGCAGAGAGGCATCAAAGTTGTAGCTGATGTGCTAGAATTTACACATCAAGTAGTATGCCTCTGTGCAGGTAGAAATAGACTTGTATTTATTCTGCAAAAGCTCTTTGAGCTTTTGCAACTGCTGAGGATTCATGGAGAATCTCCAAGGTACGACTTTATCAATCTCAGTATTGGTAACATAGTACCTCTCTTTGGTTTCTGCCTCGTGGTAAATGATGGCCATGGCTTTGTCTCCAACAAATATGGTGTTAGAGAGCCAGGAGTAGAAGTGGCAGTCCAATGCACCACCAAAGAACCAATTTGAATGTTCAAAGACATGCCATCAATAAAGACTCCCAAACTATTGGGAATTCTTTCAGTGGCTTGCTTTATCTGTAAGAGGAATGCTTGATGTCTGCGGAACTCCTCCACAGAGTCGGCAATGCAAGGGGCAAGCAAGAGTCAAGTGAGTGCAGAGGTGGGCAGGAGTCAGGCAAGAGGCAAGCAAGGCTAACAGAGGGTTGGACGGTGCTAGATAAGCTTATGGTCGGTTTGGTGAATAGGCCAAAAGAACACTGCTATTGTTTAGCTTGGGGATATTCTATCCCATAGGCTGCCTATATATACTACATTGGTGGCTGTGCTATTACTAATACTATTTACTAATTGGGCCCCGGTATGTAAAGGAGTATGACCAATGCTGAGTAAGGTCTGGACATATGACTCATCAAGGCTGAGTACTACAAGATGGAAGAGGAAAGGGTGGGCCAAGCAGCATCTGCTAGGAACAGGCGTATTGTCGGAGAAAGCTCTGAATAGGGTTGGACATGGTCCAGAGACTGGTCCCCTGACACCACCTGATCCTTGTCAGCCTTAGATTGCCATGCAGCCTTGTGCTTGGTACAAGCGGCAATCTTTTTGTTTTTTGCTAACCACTGTCTGCAGTTAGCAGGCATCTCTCTTTCTAACGGTGTATCTGCCGGGTGCTCTCCATCATCACTTTTGTTGCTTGGCTCTTCCATACCAAGCGACACCAGTGTTGGTAGCCAGCCCTCTACTTCATTCTCTGACTACGTGTCCTTCTTCATGGACACAGGCATGTATGAATCTAGTGGTGCTTTGAAATGCACTGTTGGTAAAAAGAACATTGTGGAGCCCTCAGCTCCCGCTGAAACTCCAACTGCAAACACCACCACTGTTAACATTACCTTGTCCTCTTGCTTTGTGGGCCCCAATAAATGGGTGAGAGCATGTGCTGACGAGGAGAGTCCTTGTAAACTGGCATCCACTACGATGAGCTCATCATGCAGCTCAGACAAGGTCAGAGTCAGCTCTGTGGCCTCTCTCTGATACAGAAGTGCCTTGTGCACCTCAACTGCTACCTCTTGCTGTCCCTCATTATAGGCCACATCTCAAGCCTTGAGGTGCTTTGCCTCAGCCTGCTCTTTTAGTGACAACAGACACCTTTTCAAGGCATTAGCAAAGGTCTTGATGGTATTGTTGTTACACTGTTGTAGCATAATGATTTTGTCAAGGAGCCCAGTGATAACTACCTGGGCAATAGGATCCTTCAAAAAAGACGATTCCAGTGGCACTCTCTGGCTGTCAGACACCAAACATCTCCAGACTGACTCTACTTGCAGGTCTAGGATCTTCAGAAGTGTTACTATCTTCTTTCTCTTTCTTTTCTCCACATATGACATGCGCCACAGAGATAGTGCATGCTTTGGTGAGGGGGCATTTGAGGTCTAAATGAATCTTGCACTGGCCCTTGCAATGCAGGCTCATCCTGCTTGCACTCTATGATTTTGTGTGGTGCTCCTCTGCATGCTGGGTAACTTCTCAGAGGTGATCGCCTCTAGTCTCTCTTGTTCACCTCTCAAGAGGGCAGCATGCGGTTTCATTGTCATTGAGGTTTGGCTACCTCAACTCTTCCTTGTGTCAGACGTGATGACTCCTTGTTGATTTTCATAAGTGCTACTTGTAGTGCAGTTAGTGCATGATCATTCAAAAGGACCATACTTGCACTCTGAGTCTGCACCTATGGGAATAGCATTGGCATACCCCACATCACCTGCGGCTATCCCATTTGTTGTCCAGGACCAGCTGGTTCTGAAAAGTAAGGCATAGGCATAAATTGTGGGAAAAGCTGTTGTTGTCCAAATTGAGTAAGAGTCTGCCCAAACTGGGACATCATTGAGTACGACACCACACTGGATGTTGTCATTGATGGTGGCCGTTGTTATTGCAGAGGCGGTTCTCCTCCTTCTCCAGAATCCTGTGGGTTCTGAGGCTGCAACTGAGGCATTGTATCTTGAGATGGATACAACATTTTTGTGTAGATATTGTTGTTGTTGATGAGAAAAAACAAGAAAAATTCTTACTCATCAGATTATATAACCTAATCCAATCAAAAAGATCTGCCTATTTGATCTGTACTACTTGATCAAATAGTATCTTATCCATTTTATCCATATGGATCATAACCAATCCAATTGTAATCTTATCAACTTCTGATAAGATAGTAGATCTGATCTTTCATCAGATCTGGCTTACTCAGGCTAAGCATGTGAGTGCTTAGCAAGCTGACTTGGGCATTTGACACCCTGCAGCTCTAAGTATCAATCCAAAGCTGCAAGCTTTGAGCAAGTCTGATATGGCTTTCATGTTGTATCACCAGCACTCCACTGTACCTCAAATTCAAGGTGCAATCCCTCCTGCCATCAATGGCCCAGAATGTCCTTGACAAACCATTCTTGTTCATCACTGGCGCCAAAGTCATATGTCTCAGGTGTTACCTAATTTGGGAACATAGCATCATTGTTCCAAAGCTCACAGAGTATAGATTAACATAATTTGTACAATTCCACATTGACCTTGCATATTCATTACCACTCACCACTGCAACTATGTACTGTACTTTTTAAAATCTCACCTTTATCTGAGATGCCACATTTATAAACTACTGTGGAGGGCTTACTATGCCCATCTGTCAAGGAACCAGTCTCTGGACCATGTCCAACCCTATTCTGAGCTTAGTCCAATGATACACCTATTCCTAGCAGATCTGACCGGCCGCTTGGCCCACCCTTTCCCCTTCTGTCTTGTAGTAGTCAGCCTTGATGAGTCATATGCCCAAACCTTACTCAGCATCGATTATTGTTAGTCATACTCCTTTACATACTGGGGCCCAATTAGTAAACAGTATTAGTAATAGCACAGCCACTGATGTAGTATATATAGGCAGCCTGTGGAATAGAATATCCCCAGGCTGAACAATAGCAGTGTTCTTCTGGCCTATCCACTGAACCGACCATAAGCTTATCTAGCGCCGTCCGATCTTCTGTTAGCCTTGCTTGCCTCTTGCTTGCCTCTGTGCTCGCTCAACTCTTGCTTGCCCCTTGCATCGCCGACTCTGTGGAAGGAGTTTCGCAGATGTCAAGTGTTGCCCTTATACCATCGACTTCTCAATCACATACCACTTGCCAGCTACTGCAGCTGGTAGCATTTGTCCAATTGTCAACAACAAGTTACCACTGAACCAATTGTATTGGCTGAGACAAGTGGTGATTCTGACTTGAGTTTCCACTAATTACTGGTCATGCTTATAGCTTTTTGAACAAATAACAAGGACTTGACTGAAGTTCCAACTTCTGCTTATAGAAACCAAATGACAATATCACAGCACTTTAGAGAGGAGGTGATGTCAAGGAACTTCCTTTTTCAGCATCTCCAGGGCTCTTTGGACCACTCTTGCACCCTCCAAGATAGTTTTTGTAGTACTGTATAGTTGTTTCCACATCTTTTGTCCCCACACTGATACACTGCACCGCAGCAAAGGAATCCTTAGACTTGTTCTCTTCAGATTTCCCTCTGCCAGATGATTAGTTACCTTTCTGTTGTATTGTACCACTTCTAATAAACTTTGGATTTTCCTCTGCCATTTGTGTGATTAGCCACAACCTCCAGAGATCACCCTTACAGTATGCTTCAGAAATTGATTGAAAGTCATTTTTCATGTGTGAAAAAGTTTGGTATACTCAAATTTTGTAGTCTATTCAATGAGCACTGATGGGTGACAAAACCGACTCTGATTTCACACTTTTGTGCCTCTTGCATTTTTGCATGTGCATCTTTATACAAAGTTGGCAGGTGAGTGTAGATATGCAATTTGCATGTACCCCTTTGCACATCATGGCACATAATAGTACCCTCAACTGACATTTTTAAGAACATCCATCATACAACACTGGACAATGTATTTGAACGGAACTACTTACGGCCAACGCCTGAGTCATCCTCTGTAGGACCCACGCTTGTCACGGGGAATGGAAACCTGTTGACGTGATTGGGTTCACAGAGGAAATGCCTTACGCACTGAGTGTGAGACTCAGGGACGTCACAGCCAATGGCTCAACTCTTCGTGCAGACAGCGTCGTACTGAGAAAAAAT
Organism: Termitomyces sp. MG148; assembly: GCA_003313785.1. NCBI lineage: Eukaryota > Fungi > Basidiomycota > Agaricomycetes > Agaricales > Lyophyllaceae > Termitomyces > Termitomyces sp. MG148. Next base: position 7,390 of record QLOM01003199.1, on the reverse strand, counting down.
CAAAGCCAAGTGTAATATCGTGCAGGCCCAAATAAAACCTTCCCGTTAATCAATACAAGGACTAAAAGTTGACCGAGTTTGAACAGGACAGTGCTAGCGTCGTATTGGGTAAAAATATGAAAGCCATGTGTAATATGAACGTAGACATCCAAAGGCAAAGTTTGATTCGATTCGATTAGTTGGATGGCCTGAGCCTGTCTTAACATGCCAAGAGATCTCAATCTACGAGAGTCGCCATATAGTATAAGTGTCCTGTGCCACTTGACGTTCCCCGAGTCAGAGGGTGCCTAGGTTGACTCGGGAACTCGAGCCTTGTGACCAGGCGTGAGAATATCGATGGGCACATTGTCGATGGTTGTTGGGGTGGGAGTCCGAGGGAGTAGGCGATGACGGAGGAGTCGCAATCGAACAAGTACAATCATGTGGTCCTGCGGTGCCGAAGTATCATACCCAATAATAAGAACAATCGGACAAGGATAAGGAGGGATAGAGTGAAGGTCGAACACGTATAGGCCGCAGCAACAAGGGACAAACAATCTAAGAGGCATGCGTCAGGCGGAATGGAAAATATGGCATTCGTACAATAGTTTGTGTATCTGTCGACACTATAAATCTAGAGGCGAACTTGGGGATAGACACTTCAATTAGTGTCGAATCTATTGGTGTTTGAACCATCGGTAGGAAAGCGTACCATCCTTGACGGGGAGCTTCGAGGTGGAACCGAGGCCCGATTGCGCTGAGACATGGTGTCGAAAACATAAGATAAGAGTCAAATACTCTCCAGGCAGAGAGTTAACACAGATAATATTGCTTGCATAGAAGATTGAGAAAACGCAGAACGAAGTGCATCGATGAAGGGGGAAGAAAAGCAATAACATTTCAAAAGGGTTATTCTTATATGGTAACATTTTTGTTTGTTGAACCAAGTGTTGAGCCCTTTATGCGCAACGGAATTATGCGATTGGCTCGTCATTTTGTCAGGACCCGGAACACCACTTCTTCGCATGTCTCTACTCAGAACTACTTTCCTTCTTGACCCACTCAACCCATGATCCTTTATAGTTCAGGATACTATAGCCAGAATTAGATAGGTGTGTCTATGTCAAGAAGGTCATCCATACTTCGTATATCCGTTCCTTTTGGCAACATCGCTGGCTGAAGCACTACGTTTGCCGCTGCGACAATAGAAAATGATTTGTTGACCAATCCGTGGCTTTTCAAACCCATGCTTTTCGAGAAATGCGGAACGGTTCAAATGCAGGGAGTTTCCTAGGACAGATAGTGGCAAGTTGACCGCAGAAGGGATCATTCCTTGAATGGTCTCGTCAGGCTCGCGAACATCAATCAAGTATGTATCCTGCTCAAGCGTGCCGTGACTATTCGCGGAAGATGATATAATGGCACGTACCGGTACAGGGCTTTCCGTCAGAGGCTTCAGTTCTTCATATAAGATCTCTTTTGCGTCCCAATCGTGCTCCATTTCATGCTTAAGGTCTCTCGCGGCTTTCCTAGCTTTTTCTGCAGGAGTCAGTTCTGGAACAGTGCTTTCAAATCGATACTGGAAAGCAGGACGAATCGTTCTTGAGGCGAGAACATAGCTGCGCCGAGCCACAACTGTCGCGGAACGAGCAATTGACAATCGTAGCATATCGTTATAGAGGAAAAGACGAAAGCGTAAATTCACTGTCACACAATATCATGGCACGTGTTCAGGGAGTTTCTGGGGGCCTGCATAATCACGCAAAATTGCCTCTTCACATCATCCAACTCTCCCAAGTTGATTCATCCCATGCTGCAATTTCACGGCTCAAACTACATACATAGTATTATGGTGGCCTGGTCTCCATCACATTACTGGTGTGTCGACAATCTGAAGCAAACTTCTCGATCCTCGTAACCAAACATCGCTACGATTTTCTGCACAGCAGGTCTTTCCTCTATCTCACAGGCTTCTCCCAATTCCCCAGTCGAAGACGGCTCGAATCTATTTAAGGGCGTCCTGGATTACTATCTCTTCACACAGTCGCACGGCATATTCCGCCTTTCTTTTGAAACTCAGACGTTATCCTTGACCAGTCCCAACACGGTCCTCAGATCTACTTCCCAAGCGACCAAATACAATGGATATGGACGGAATGAACACAACCATGACGATGGGAGGTGTTATGACGATGGAAGGTGCTATGACTCCTTATCTACATTTCGCTCGTGGGGATTACCTTTTGTTTAAAACTCTGAAGCCCACTTCCGTGGGTGCAGTTGTCGGGGCTTGCGTAGGTTTAGTTTTGATAGCCATCTTCGACCGGTGGCTCTCTGCAGCCCGAAACGCTCTACATTCTCATTGGAGGCGCAAGTACGTTTTCATTGATACCGTGCCTTCTTTGTGCTAACGTTAATCAGAGGGCTTACTTTGACTTCTCTTGGTGTCACCCTTACCACCGATTCTCGTCCCACCCAAGACGCAGAAAAGTCTTTGCGCTTGAAGTCTGATGATTCTCGAGCATCGAATCAATTGGAAGTCACTCAGCCGCCGAAACCCAATTTCACTCGCACGATTCCACCCTTCATTTTCGTGCATGATGTTCCGCGAGGCTTGTTACATGCAGGTCAAGCTCTTCTAGCTTATGTCCTAATGTTATCTGTCATGTGCGTTTCAGCAGCTGAAAGTCGAATCACGTATAATCCTGATTGATATTCAATAGGACTTTCAACGCCGCTTACATAATCTCGATCGTTGCTGGTCTCAGCATTGGAGAAGTCATATTTGGGAGAATGGGAAGTGGCAGGGTGCATTGATTTCATGCTATAAGCATCTTGTAGGCTGTTTTAATTCTTTATATGTGTGCCCAATCGAAGCTGTATGTTCTTGATTTCATTACCCCTCAATCGCTATAATTTGGATGAACGTCAAGTTTTATCTTGGCGAGATAAAAAAGTTTTTTCATACGCATCGATCGGCCTCAACATCCAAGTCTAAGCGCATCCCGTCTATAAATAAGTATTATTACTCTGTACAAAGCAAGTTGAGATTCCTCATTCATCCAGATCCAACATGCTCGCACTGTTCGCTCTCCTCGTTCTACTGACAGGTGTCGATGCGCACTTTCATTTACTATACCCTCAACCTCGGGGAGTATTTGTTGCAGATCAGGAAACAAATTTTTGCGGTTGATGCTTCATTATGTCCAACATCTGCATGAACTGATTATAATCATGCTTCTCGCTGGCAGACGGTTATACGAATCCTGCGGCTAATCGCAGCACATTTCCTCTATCGGGAGGATTCTTTAGCATCAAGACTGGACATCCTAGCTGGACTGGTAGGACCATGATATACTTTCGGTATACTCGAGACTAAATCCATTCATTGCTAGCCGGTGTACTTCTTTCAACAGCGCAGAACCCAGTTTCATTCGACAATTTCTCTATCAACGGAATTCAGCAGATTGTTGGCCCTTACGCGAAGGAAGCAAATGCGGGAACATTTTGCATCCCACTTAACATCTCTGCAGCTGAGATTGAGAACGTGAAGGATGGCTCAAATGTTACAATCCAGGTACAAACTTTCCTCAATTAGATCAGCGTTCATACTCAAAACATGACCACAGATCGTCTTCGCTGGAGGCGACGGTAACCTATATCAGGCAAGCTCTTTACACAGTTTGCGTATGATCTATACTTATGACGACACGTAAAGTGTGCCGACCTCACGCTAGCAAGCAACTACACCATTCCTTCAGACGTGACTTGCCACAATGAGACTGCCATCGCCACAACCGCTACATCCTCAGGGACCTCATCTCCTTCTCAGGTTGCTGGTGCACTTGGATCAGCCCATGTTATCGCAGCTTACACCGCTGTCATCTCTGGATGTATTGGGGCAGTCATTGCAGTCATATGACCTTCATCCCTCTTGCGATCCAGCGTGATTCGGTTCAATTTACAAATCGTATTTTGTCCTATTTGCCCCATCCGCAGTTCCGATATCATCAGATTTTCGATGTTCACATTACTTCTGCGTATGTACGTAAATATAGAGACGAAAGAAAAAACTTTTTTGTTCACTGTCAATTATCGCAGATACAGAATCCAGTCGTTCTATAAGAGGTGGGTTTTCCATCCTCACTACGTCATTTCTCCGCGTTTTGTTAGCCATGCAGTATTACTTTGCTCCTTTGATTTTGGCCTTCGTGGCCGCTGTTGGTGCTCATTTCCAATTGCAATTCCCTCAACCGCGAGGAGTCTTTGTTGAAAATGATGAAATTGAATTCTGCGGTAGGCCTCAACTAACGCTTTCGATGTTCGCCTCTTCATTTGCCATCCAGATGGTTACAATACCCCAGCAGCAAGCCGTGTAACTTTTCCTCTGTCGAAAGGATTTTTCAGTCTGAACTCAGAGCATCCGCAGTTCACAAGTGAGGAAGTGTCTTGTCAAGCTCACATGAGTATCTAACCGTCGCCTTCGTAGCCGGTGTTCAGATCGCTACCTTAGAAAACCCTACCTCCTTTAACAACTTCACACCGATTGTTCCCTTCTTCCAAACTGAAGGAGAGGGTATGTTCTGCTTCCCACTCGACTTCTCATCTCTGAGCAACACAACGGGCTTGCAAAACGGTCAAAACGTCACAATACAAGTTTGTTACCTTTGACCTTGTCGTATTCAAGTTCACCAACACCACTTAGATTACCTACGATGGAGGAGATGGTAAACTATTCCAGGTGCGACTATCTACACTGTGTCATGCTCAAGTTTAGTCTAATTTGCAATTCAGTGTGCCGACTTGACTCTATCGAATGATTTCACCATTCCTTCCGATGTCCAATGCACCAATGCCACTGAGAATAGCGCGAGCGGATCAACCTCAGCCGCTATTGGAAATGGACCGTCAATCATACAAGCACTTATAGTTTTCGTGGGCACCGGCTTTTTCGTTCTTTAATGTCTGGTCAATATTGGAATTATGTAAACTCTAGTCAAATGTCCTTCAATTCCTATCTGTTTCTCATATTCGTCTCTATTCTAGTTGTTCTTGCGGATGTTAAAACCAGCATTCCTAACCTAACCTAACCTAACCAACCTACCACTCAAGTAAGCACTCACGGATCACAATTCAATTGGTTTTACATACGTGTACTGTTTATCAATTTCAACAACTCCGGCATACTTGGCTACGCGACCACATGTATGTAAGTAGTACGAGGTCCCAAACTGTTCATTGCGTCCGGGGAATCCTGTGCACCCCCCTCTCTGACGTCCTTTCTCATGATCTAATCAGTTATCATCCTCGTATCAATTTAGCGGTGTCAAAGCTGGGAAAAACATATCATTATCCAAATCTATTCATCTGATTCTGAAACAATATCTATGATCTTCTGTACAGCTCCTTGGGGTAGCCATTCTGTTGTTATCAGCCGTACTGCCGCAGCATCATTTCCTGATCGTTTCAATGATCAATACCAGAAGGGACTTATTTTTACGGGTGAGTCGACGGTTTTCCTGACGATTTCGATGCAGTTGTGTATGTGTTCTGTATTTCCTCAGGCATATTCTACACACAATCCCTCTTCTTAGTTCTCGACGCAGCAGAGTCAACGGAAATTGCGTCTGGCCCCCTCCTCCCTTCCTAAGTTTCTATTCTATGTGAATTTCTTCTGACACGATCGCCAATGATCACTGGTTTCTGACCTATTGTCGCACGTTTTCTCCCGCAGTCCGCTATGATTCCCTGTGCAATGTGGCGGTGCCTTTCCTTGAATAGACTATAAGAACAGGGGGCAAACTAATGTGACGATCCATGTCAATCTTCCCAGAAAAATCATCAAGCTCTCTACACGTATAATCAGCCCCCCATGTTCAGTCTTCGACGAAAAGAAATACCTTGGGAAGTGGTTAACAGCAGGTCTGTTGATGCAGTCCCAATGTATTATGGAAATGAAGGTACGATCCAGCTCAAGTCCTTTCGGAACAGGAATTCATCAAGTTTCTTCCAGACCTAGACATAGCAGTAATGGGCCGATCAAATATTCGGGGTACATATGTGTTTCACGTGAGGTCTGGCAAGAAAGCTCCAGAGCTATCGAGAGTTGTTGAATTCGCACAACAACAATTTCTACAAGGGATAGTCAAGAAGGGCTATAACATCTTGTTACTGGAAGGGTGAGTGATTCCTCGCATGTTTGGAAGATGCAGGAGATTGAGATGCTCCTGCCAGGTGGCAGTTGACTGTATATCGCCGTGGTCAAGAGCTTAGGATTGAAGTGCAATATATTGGGAGGCGTAAGTTTTTCAAATTTACACTTGGATTCATAATCATCCGCTGTTTCCAGCGGCCCGAGCCCTCGGGAAATTGCCAGAAACGCGACCCCCGCCATTCACAGCTGTATTAAGAACGGGCCGTTGAAGCAGACCGAACTGCCCTTTGTGCAGGGTGTGTACTAATAACAATAGGCTCCTGGCACTGTTCAGAAGATTGTATAATGCTCGACATAATTTTGTACTTGACCCTGTATCATACCAAAGTATCAAATGACACGAAGATGAAAGGAAGAGCGTACTTGATCCATCACCAAAAATTAATTGAGTTACAAAGATTTCTCAATCCGGCTCGAAGGTCTCATAGCATACCCTGTCCAAGACTTGGAAACAATCAATATCTTAGCTGCAATGAAGCTGCTTCTATGGCGAGCATACCTCGTCGTACAAACTGATTCGCTCGACTCCCAGTAATTTCAGACCTAACCACAAGATACCCGCAGTCATCCCACTTCCACAGCTCGTGGTAACGGGAGTAGATCCACGGATGATCAGGTCTGCACGCTCCATTCCTACAGCCTGTTCCAAAGCTTTGCGAATTTCCTCCGGCGGAAGAAATGTTGTATATGTTGTCCCATCTGCACCCAATTTTTGGTGTAAAAATTGGTTGAACGGCAAAGAGAAGGAATAAGGTATGTGACCAGACGACAGACCAGGACGTGGTTCTGGATCGCGTCCACTGTACCTGATTATGAAGATGAGCTTTCTGAAAGACAAATTGGCCCCTTGATTGAACGGACCTTCCATGAGAACGAGCGTCCAGGACGAGGTCGGTCTGGTTGGACATTGTAGTAGTCGAGTTAGCAACCATTTGTTCGTAGCCTTACAACAAGTCAGGCGTCTAAGGTTGGGAAAAAAAAACACTGTAAAACCCACTCCTGAGCGCCTCAGCCTGCAGCTTTGGTGTTGGATACTTTGTGACAATTATCGGTGACGGTTCGCCGCTGTCTACCGGCAAGCCCCCCGCAAGCCATGCAGGGAGGCCTCCATCTATAACACTAGATCTCTGATGGCCAAATGTTCGAAACATGAAGAGAGCTCGGGGTGAAGAGAATACGCCGTGGGTATCATATCTG
>QLOM01003197.1:0-22208 GCA_003313785.1 Termitomyces sp. MG148 | reverse complement strand
GGTAAGTAACTGTTCGCTTCGTCGATAGCCTTTTTGATCTCAGCGTGACACGGTCGATATCGCCAGATAAAGTTGTCATCACACATATTCATCGGCCGGAAGCCCCAGCAAATGAACAGTGGTACCTTGGAAGAGATGAACGCCGGCAAGGTTTGCTTCCAGGTCGAATGGTTATACATCATGAACATCCCAGGTCGAAACCCGGCCTCGAAGGTGCAGACGAAGGAACGATATACTTGGTTAAGCCACACAGAATCCATCTTCATCTTGTCTTCAGCGTATACCAGCCAGCTCGGGGGAAGAGACTGCTCTGTGGTGGGGTGGAGGTACATGTCGTATGCAATCGCGTAGGATACATACGCAGTTAGCCCGATGAATGCGTCTCGTGTCGAGTAAAGTGCCCCGGTCATCTGGGACTCAGTGGCTCGATATTTCCCGTAAGCAAATGATTGTGGGAGATCGACTATTGGGCCCGATTCATACTTGTCGTACTCGATATTACGGTCCAGAAGACCCTTCCCGAGTCGGTATAGGCAGACCTCGAGGTCCTGCCATTTTTTGAAGACGTCGGTATCAATGAAGTACGGACCATAGGGATGAGTGGATCTTATGGGTAGCTTTCCGGGTACGAGGTTGAGGCAATCAAAAATGCCTACGTATTCGGGCACGGAGGGCCAAAATGCGAGATAAATGCGGTGGTGGAGCAGCCATCTCGTTTTCCAGGGGTGGCGCGAATAGTCAGACAGATATACCACATGGTCTTGTCTCAAAGGGTCGATGTTTATGGGAAGCTGTCGACAATTCGGGGAAGTCCAAAGCCCATGTTTGCGTTGGTCCCAGAAGACGAATAATTCATCGCAGCGGGTGAGTTTGATGCGGAATTCATCTTCGCGAGCGGGTACGGATTCGTTGGGTTGGTTGAAGGTGCTAGAACTATTAAACATTGGAGGTTCTGTCGCTTGGTCAGCGTAAAACAAAGCCAGACAACGGTTTTACTTACGGAATGCAGAGATGACGAAGGTCTCAACCGATAGTAGCAGAGTAGCTACAGGAGGTATACAACGTTAGAATATGACAACGAACAGTTGGGAGTAGTAGGCAGCTTACAGAACAAATTGTGAGGACGAGAAATACGACCTGCGCGGCAGAATGACGGGGACGACGGAGAATCCAGCACCTGTCGCAGTTCAAGGATTTCAACGACGCCGGCAGCCTGCGCACAGTTACAGCCCTAGTCCAGCCAGAAGTGGGTCTAAAACGGCCGTTCTGGTCGTCCTGGGAAAGTCAGTCGGGTAGGACAACTGCCCTAGGGGTAGAGGTTAGGATGACTGGTCACTTCAAGGAACGAGGCGACCGAGTTCCTCAGTTGAAGCCCGATGGAGGTCTAGGGCGGCTGCTTTAGACGTCCTCGATAGCTATCGCCTTCTAGGACAGCCGTCCTAGAGCGTGGGGGAGGGAACAACTTGGAATTTGGAAAGTGAATGAATTGAGAACGCGAATGCCAAGTTCTAAAATTAGGTTATTCCCACGCAGAAGTTCTAGAATTAGTAAATTCCCAACACGTGATGGATCGCGTCCAAATTAAGGCAGTTTGGGCGCTGACAATAGTCGAGTCGGATGGAGAGAAGCCGTCCTAGACGTCCTGGATATAAAAGACGTTATTGGACTACAGCCATTGAGGGTGGCCAGTGTAGAGGTAGAGATGTCACTTCTGGTAAGGAGGTGACCGAGCTCCTGAGTTGAAGCCCGATTAAATAGGAGCACGCGTGCGTCGATGATACATCGGCCGTCCTCGACGAACTTGAGGCCAGGTGGTCTAAAGCGGCCGCTGCAGACGTCCTCGATTGGGATGACGTTCTAGGACGGCCGTCCTAGAGCGTAACTGTGCTCTGCAAGGCTGGTTCGACTTGAAACCTGCGACTTGGGCTTGGGCCTAAGCGCGACGGCCGTCCTCGACGAACTTGAGGCCAGGTGGTCTAAAGCGGCCGCTGTAGACGTCCTCGATTGGGATGACGTTCTAGGACGGCCGTCCTAGAGCGTAACTGTGCTCTGCAAGGCTGGTTCGACTTGAAACCTGCGACTTGGGCTTGGGCCTAAGCGCGACGGCCGTCCTCGACGAACTTGAGGCCAGACGGTCTAAAGAGGCTGCAGAAAGTTGTCCTGGACTGGGATGAAGCGCTAGGACATTGTAGTGTGCACGGCCCGGCCCGATCTGAGATCTGTAAGCACGACGGCCATCCTCGTCGAAATTGAGGCCAGACGGTCTGAAGCGGCCGCTGTAGACCTCTTCAGAAATGGGATGATGTTCTAGGACAGCTGTCACAGATCGTGGTGTGGGGTTGTGACTGCATAGTTTTTAGCCATAAAATCTGAAAAACAAACGATGACGAAACCTCTTATAATCACTGGAAGACTGTAAGAATAAGAATCAAATAGGTAAGAAGTTGAGTCAGGTCACCGTCTTGTGACATCACATGGACCAGTGGTGGCTGTGAAGCCGCGCAACAACTTCAGGCTCTCCAAAGCTTTGAGTGTGGGCTTCGATGGAGGTGACCAGTCACCTCCTGAGTTGAAGCCAGGAAGTCTAAAGCGGCCGTTCTAGACATCCTCGAAGTTCCAGGGGCGCATCTCTAATGTTCTAAAACTACGAAGTTCGCCTATAGTAAAGTTGTTCAACATTTCTCGGGAAAGAAATCGATGCTAAATCGTAGTATATCGAGTTATCGAGTTATCGTATGTACGATAAACTAAACGGGTTTGGGTATGGGCAGGAAACGTATATTGTATCAAAATGCTTTTCGTCGTATTGTACAGCAGCGTCTACAAACGCGAGTACATTGAGATAAATGTCTTCCTGGAGGCAAATACAAACATACCGTTGGTTACGAGTATTAAGAAAGAGAACTGATTGAAAGTTTGAGTTTGCTTGACACGGCTGATTGAGAAGTTTGAGAACGAAGAGGATAGCCAGTTGACAGCACAAACCAATCGACCCGGTTGGCGCGACGTCGACGCCGACATCCGCACTAACATCCACATGAAATTTGTTGCGAATATGACCTTCTTTCTTGAGATTCATGCAAGTGCTCAATCTAAAACTCGGGAGCTCATCCGAGCGCGCCTTGACGTCCAGTATACCCTTCAATGCTAGCCCTTTTGCGAGCTTCATCTTAGCCTCGATCCTTAGCGTCAATTTGGTCGTTTGATGTTTCCACAGTTGCGTCGAGGCGCACTAAAAACCTATCAGGAGTGTCATGGTTAGATAGAATTGAGAACTCGTAGAGAAAGAAAGAACTTGAAGAAATGAACGTGTTAATCACTGTTCACGAGGGACATTCAACTTGTTCAGCCGTCAACCCTTCACAACCCAGGCTGGTCGTGTAGAAGGACTGTTATATCATATTTAAGACGTATACACGGTTGACTACCTGCTGAACAACCAATTTCCACACCAGTCTTTTGTCCTTCCTCAACAATGGCTGGGCACAAACACAGCCGTACAAAGAGGCGCGAACGAGAAGCCATGTATTAGGGAGAGAGAGAGCAAGTGTGGACTTCTCGTTTTCGCGACGTGTTGGTGGGAGCTTGGCACATTCGGAAGTTTTCAGCATCAAACACATTACAATAAGCCAATATATCATTTATATTCACCTTTCGCGTATAAGCTATATATAAACATGCATTTAACAAACTAAATGAAAGGATTTCAGGTCAGAGACAACAACAGACAGATGGGCGTTTGGACGACTAGAAAGGGCCGTTCTAGACGCCCATCTGTCCTCGAATGCGAGGGAGAGAAGGAGCAGGAGTGGTGCGTCGATATTATTGCGGGATAGCTTGTTAGACCAGAAGAAAGGACATAGACAGCAGAGAACGCTGAGTAGACCAATAGGTCAGCTGTGAGGTTTCGTCGAAGACGATAGGATACCGCGATAACGCTAGGCAATGCGGTGGAGAACGTGGAGAGTCACGTTCCTACAAAGCACTTCCCAACACAGACTGAGTTCCAGATATCTAGAAGATGCTCTAGGGCTGCTGTCCTGGAACGTGGTGGACGAGAGTCACGTCGAGGACGAGTCTGCTGAGAACTTGCCAACACAGACTGAGTTTCTCAGTGGGTGCCAAATGTACGTCTAGAGCAGCCGATCTAGACGTAGTTGATTTGAAAGACCGTTCTAGGACTGCTGTCCTAGAGCGTGGTGGAGGTAGAACGTAGACTCTTAAGGAAAGTTGCCCACGAGCCAGGTGACTTCCTAACTGGGAAGTTCCCAGCACATGACGCGTCGCGTCATTCAAACCAAGTTCATGAGCTTACACCTGCAACGAGAGCACCCTGCAGCGACTGGGTGGGTCATTTCTCAACACTTCTGCAACAAAAGTGGGATCTGATCAACAAGGATACGTCGTCGACAGATGAACTTGTGGGAGGCTGAGTATAGCACTTATCAGTCGTGACTAATGAAGGAAACGGGCCATGTTATTATTATCGGACGTATATACGATGTACTACATATTTAATTGTCATTTCCTACCAAGCTTTTCGCCTTTTCTTGAAGATCTCTGCTTGTCTCCCCTGTCGAGTACTAAAGCAGACTTGGGGGGGAAATGAACACTCTCGAGGCGGCCGCCACGTCTTTCAGCGATGGAAGGTCGAGAGGAGCTTGGCTTTGGTGACTTGGAGGGGTCGTCTGTTGCGACAGTAGACACGCGCCGAGTAACAATAGGCTGAACATCGGCACGGTGGGACTTTCGTTTGAATGGATTCTCTTTGCACTTTTTGGGCATAGGGACTGGTATCAAATTAATACGCGTTTACAATTACTTGAGTGAGAGACTATGAGTACCTGGCTTGTTCGTGGAAGAAACGAGTGGAGTAGGCGGATTCCTCGGAGCTGTGCCGCGGGACAGAATAAGTAACAAAGAGAAATCCTGACATCGTATTAGACAAACCTGGGGACGGAAAAGGCTCACGGGAAATGCCTCCGCCAGATTGACGTGAGGATGTAAGGCCTGACCGAGACGTTTGCTGAGTGCTTCTCGGTGATGGTGAAGATTCTAGAGAAACCATGCCGACTGACTTCCCAGTTGCCTTTTTCATTCTTATGGACGGAGAAGGACTAGGAGAGACCATTTTGATCGACTCCGGAGACGTCGTTGAACCCAGTTGAAGAGGCATGTGTCCCGTGAATTTCGTTGCACCGCCCTTTGTCTGGGTTGCACCGCCCTTTGTCTGGATTGTCTTGTCGTTGCTTCCGTCGTGATGGTTCCCTGCCGAGGACGCTTTGCAGGGGGTTGTTCCTCTAACCCAGTGGAAGACGGGGAACTGGGATAGAGAGCAGCAAGATCTATCAATCCACCAGCTAAAATATTGCGTTAACCGAGAGACTACCGAGAGACAACCGAGAGACAAAATCTGTGCAAGTTACTCACTTTTATTGACATCATTGCCTGGAGTCGATGTCTGGCTAGGTGTAATACTCTCGCCATGAGCATCTTCCATAGACGGTAAATGTCCTGCGAATTGTGTTGCACTTTGTAATGAGGAGGGACAAAATAACGTACTGTACATGCTTGAAACGTCAGAATAAGCATCGTCTCCAGGCTCAGAGGTAAGTGCAGAGCCATCAGATAGAGCACCTGCTCCGGCGTCCAAGGGTGGTAACTCGATGTCTTCTTGAACAGGTTCAGCATCTTTGAACTTTTTCGCCTTGCCTTTTTTTTTATCGCGACTCTTTTTGTCTTCGTCTCCATCGTCGCAGTGGATAACCTTTGCTGTTAGATTTCTATGCAATGCTGTCACGAGGTTTGGGTACATGATCCAAGTGAGCAGGTGGGAGGGTTACCTGCAGCCACATCCTTGTTGACGAATGCACTAAACATATCCTCTTTGTTTCGGGCCAGGTTGAACATCATTATATCCGCCGAGTCTTCCGCGTGCAGGTAAATGACTTTGACTGTCTTCTTTTGGGGCTGCCTCCTGTTGATGTACAGACAGAGCGAGAAGACTATCTTCAGTATATTTAGGTCAACCATATTGATTCCATCCGCAGTTATTGCTCATGGGAACGTTGCAATTGGAAAGGGTGAGACCCGGTATTCTTTTACACAGTATGCTGCCGGCGGACTTTTTCGTTGGGCAGAACATTCCTGCAAAAAGAAGGAGGATTTTTTTGTGAGCTTGACGGAAGAGGAGGCGAAAAAAGAGGCCCAGAAAGAAAAGAAACGTTGGCAAGGAGGCGTTGACTTATTTTCGAAACTTACAGACGTTTGTACAGTTTGAACAAAAATATATCTATTCTACAACGGTTTGATTACATATTGATACTGAGAAATCGGGTTTGATCAAGTGCAAAACAGCTGCCGGTTTTAATAGTATCAGACCCAACATAAGCCGATAACTAATTCTTACCGTAGATATGAGTCGTCTCCATGCGCTGCCAATATCGGCGTGTTTCGCGTAACGCCGGTGCCACATCTCCAGAACATCTACGGCTGTAACCTGCGAAGGGAATTGTGTAGTTTCGAACATTGCAATATTCGATGGCTACTTACATTGGCCTTGCTGTAATAGACCGTTTCGATTGTGTTGGTAGTCTAATTATCTTCAGTGGTGTTAAACGGACAAGAGTCGGTGGTAACTGACAACGTATAACGAAGCAACAGGGCTCGGGGATGTCAATTTTCTACCCTGGCTCGAAGGTCTCGACATCCTGTAACTGAGGTCGAATATTGATTCCTCCGAGAATGAAGACATTGAACGGCAGGTAAAGGTTTAGAGTAAAGAAAGATATTGAACGGCAGGCTTCTTGTTGTACCGCAATAAGGTGTATGCAGCACGTCTGTGTTGCTATACCAGGGCAACAACTCGTACGCAGCACGTCTGTGTTGCTATACGCTGTTCCAAGGTCGTCACCTGTATGCCTCGAGTAAGAGAACGCAAGAATCAAGACATCGGTACTCCCAGATACTGGAGGAAGCGTCGTCGACGACAACTGATGAGTATGCAGCAACTAGGTTCTGAGGTCCTCACACTGTAAGTGTCCTCGACGACAGTAGTAAGAGGTATGCAGCACATCCGTGCTGCTATATCAGGCTGTATTATCCTCAACGAGGCGTACAGCATCACCGTGCTGCTACGCCACAACAACTACATGGTACTTCACTTGAGTTGAGTGATTATGTCACGATTACAATTTCATAATTTTAGGGTCATGTGCTGGGAACTTCCCCAGTTAGGAAATTAGTCGATTCCTCGAAACTACCTCCACCGTCTGCTCCACCACGCTCTAGGACAGCTGTCCTAGAACGTCTTGTTCTGCTCCACCACGCTCTAGGACAGCTGTCCTAGAACGTCTTGTTCTGCTCAACCACGCTCTAGGACAGCCGTCCTAGAACGGCTTGTCCATTTTCTCCTCCACGGACGTCTATCGGGGAACTTGAGCCTACTGACTCGTCCTAGAAATGACTCTCCTCCACTGCACTCGAGATGCAGGACAAATGGAGGTCTAGAACGGCCGTCCTAGACCTCCATATTTTCTGGACTTTGCCCCCTCGGCGGCCTTCTCCAGACTGCGGGGATTACTAGCCTCATTGAGCTCGCTCTCATGGTCACTCGGCGCTACCTTGGTGACGGGGCTGTTCTGTGTACATTTATGGTATGAGCTCGAACGAAATCACCCTAGAAGCCACCAACTTGACACAATTCGACGCATTTTTGTAAATACCGATTTATTGTACATACCCTTGTCACGCATACTGTGTAATTGTATCGGTTTTTTCACGCGTTGCACGCATACGTTGGCACGAACATGCACAAATGTGTGTCAAGTCATCAGCGTGCTGTTCCTGTGGATTATCCCTTTTTTGATTTTTCTGTCGCATTTTTAACGCGTCGCACGCATACGCTGGCACACGAACATGCACGGATTTTGATTTCATCGGTTCAACGTTCTCTGGCGTGCATTCATTCTATTTTATTGTCGTACTTTCTTTTGACTGAAACTATAACCCCTGACCCAAAGCTTCCGCCCTACGACAAACCCGGTATGTTTCTTCCAATATCGGTTCGAGCTTCTTTGAGACCTCTCTTGCGAAGGCATGGTGATTTTCCTTTGCTAAATCCTGAATGATAAGGAACACGCCGTTGACCTGTCCCGTCATATTGTCCAAAGCGTATTTCTTGATCCGTTCTTTCAACTCCTCCTGATCAAATGGTAGTTTGCTTGGGTGCTGCTGCTCGGGGTGGAGAGATTCAACCTGTTGCTTCAGCCGCTCAATGACAATGATGTCTTCCGCTTTCCATTGTTCTAGGTGCTCGATATAACCAGCAAGCTAAGTGGTAATGGTTAAACAGTCTTCACATGCATCAAGATAGTTTTGACTTGCCTGCTGAATCGACTTTTGACAATAATCAAATTCTGCATTGAGATTTTCCAAAGCTAGTCCGTTCTCGTGTATCGTCATCAGTACATCCGCCCTCTCAGTTGTCAACGCTTCCAAGTGGGATCTGATTTGCCGCGACTCCTTCAACAAGCGTTTTCCCTTAGGTACAGATATTTTTTTTGCACCATGATCCGCACAAATTACAGCGGCTTTGGATGCGACACCTTCCCGGATTTCTTTACTGGCATATAAAACGTCCTCAATGAGATCTACGTTGTCGTCGACTGACTGGACAAGTGTTTCTATTTGTTCCCAAACAAGTTCATTGAGGTGTTTTGGCCGTTCAGTCACAGGCAGGGAGGCACGCGTTTTGAGGTCCCCTATCCAATCTTGTAGTTGGACGGTGTATTGGACTAGACCCTGTTCATCGGCTTTTGCTGACACTAAATCGGTGTGTGTGGAGAGCTCTGGCAGGTCTGCAAGGTGTCGAATGGTCACATGCAACTTGTTCTCCAGTTTCTTCACATTTTGACCATAATCCAGGCGCTTATCGTTGATGATGTTTCGGGTCAGAGGTGTGGCTCGAGTGAATTGTGTGGATGACCGTAGACGCTTCCAACGTTCAACGTTCTCCAGTGCACTGTCGAGATCGAATCGCAGCCGAACTGCTTGTAGTATATATCTGAAGTTCTCTTATGTTTTGTGCGAAGGGCAAGAGAACATAAAGACATACCTAATCGTGTTCGATGTAATTCGGGATCGATTCATATACGACTCAAGCGGTGGTGCAGAATTGGCAACTCCACTCGATGCAGACTCAGAGATATCAATCCCCTTCGTCGTAATTTTCAAAGGAGTGCCTTTCCTGTCTAATGTTGGCGATGGGACAGGAGTCGAGGATGAAGACTTGTGTCCAGGATATGTTAGGCTTTGAAGAGATGCCGCAACCCTTGATGATATTTCTGGTTGTGGAGTTGATAAAGAGCTGTTTTCCTTGTGTATTTCGGCAGGGGGCAGGGTGAGGGGTCGTCTTGAATCCGGCGGCTTTGCTCGCGTGCCCCAAACATCCGTGCTAGTGTTCCAACCCCGATTATCAAAGTTCTTTTCGTTGTCAGAGGAAGCTTTCGTGTTCGATTCGCTCCGAGTCATGTTTACTTTGTCAACCTCGTTCCTCGAGGGTGATGGTTTCCGCCAGTAATTGATTATTGTGAAAGTGATGTTTTGATCTGATTTTTACGAAATAAATAGGGATCAGCATGTGACTTGACTTTTATGTAATCAATCAACCCCTCATTGAGACGCGTTCTGCGCCCACATCAGGACCGCGTCGCTCCTTTTCTCTACATGTTCCCTCTCTTTTACGCCTCCTGCTCATCAGAATGCTCGAGTGTAGTAAGTCGATGTTCTTATTTTCACTGACTCTCCGTTTCTCATTCTAACCGGAACAAGGACACCCGGCAGCTGCTAGGTGGACCCCTTGTCACACGTCGTCGACGGAGGGGTTAATAGAGGCTAGGATACCCAGCAGATGCTAGCTGGACCTGATGGGTTTGGAGGTTGAATATAACGAGGACACCCGGCAGCTGCTAAGCGGACCTCTTCTCAGACGTCTTCTGACAACTTAGCATCTCGACGACATTTCTCTCTAATGAGGACGCCCGGCAGCTGCTAGGCAGACCTCTTCTCAGACGTCTTCTGACAACTTCGTATCTCCACCACATTTCTCTCTAACGAGGACGCCCGGCAGCTGCTAGGCAGACCTCTTCTCAAACATGGTCACAACTTAGCATCCTCGACGACATTTTTTCTAACCAGGACGCCCGGCAGCTGCTAGGCGGACTTATTCTACTCACCATCCATGCTCGACATCTCCCCAGGCTACGTTATTTCTCGTCTTTTTACCTTCCAGGAGACCAGGGAAGAGGAGCGCGTTAGAGTGTTGAAAGATTTACGCGTTTTCTGCATTGAGAGCGTGCATCTGGTAAGTGGTTCTTCTCTTTATTTTGTCTCGGGACTGTTCTCTTAATGTTCAACAGACATTGCTCTTGCTAGCGTTGGTGTTTGTCCTCTCTTCAATGCTGAGTTGTTGACAATGTTTTTCAGCCTAATGATCCCTGCCATGGCTCTATCGCAAGGAAGTTTTGTCCTCAAGGGTTTCTCAATCGTTATGATCACATTATGCAACGTTTTAATCAACGACCTCTTGGGCCCTTCGATCATGATCGTGAGTTTCAAGCTCTAAAGGCGAGACTATGTTTCTTACCCAAATAGATCTCGACGACAATGTTCTTTCTGCCGGTATCGGTGGCTATTCTCACGATCCTCGCATTTTACGCTGGATGTATCGCGATTATGGCCATTGTCATCGGTTGCCGCCCTGATGTCGTGTTCTACTTTACCGTTTCCATCCTTGCTATAATCGCGACGATAATTCTTTTCTTTGGAATACGTCTTCTTTACCGTTCCTTTTCTTCTGTTCGAGTATTTTTCTCTCTTCTACCATTGTAAAATATACAATATTTCCATCTAAATTAATAACTTTTGTACTGCTCCGAACCTACATCGGCCGCGCATCTCCGTTGGCGCAATATAACCTTCCAAAACGGTGTACCCTGCCTCTCGCTCTCAACGTTGGCGTATTGGACTGTAAGCGGCTTGCTGACGAATCTCGAATGTCGGCTGATTTCCATCTGGGTGGGCAGTGTCTGAGCCTTGGAGCGAGAGAAGAAAGGTGAGAGCAGGCGGAATGCATGGAAACGACTAATTATGGAAAGATGGGTGGATCCATGAAAGTTCCATGACGTAGAATAGACATAAGTACGGTCGCATAAAATAAGCAATATTACCTTGCTTCAGACGTGCGATGCATGTTTATTGATGAGCGTCTGCGGGGTCTCTGAGAGGTTCTCAAGAGGCAAGTCCGAAATGATGAGTAGTCTTATATCCTCTTCGCAGCCGAGCGCCTCAAGGATCAAGACATCGGTATTCCAAGATGCTGGAGGAAGCGTCGTCGACGACAGCACATATGTGTTGCTATACTAGGTCCTGAGGTCCTCACACAGTAAGTGTCCTCGACGACAGTAGTAAGAGGTATACAGCACATCCGTGCTGCTATACCAGGCTGTATGATCCTCGACGAGGCATACAGCATCAACGTGCTGCTACGCCACAACGGCTACATCGAGTTGAGCGATTACGTCATGATCCGACAATTATGAAATTGTAATCATGTGATGAGCTCACATGACTACAATCCGTGATTTCGGTCATGTGCTGGGAACTTCCCCAGTTAGGAAATTAATCGATTCCTTGAACTACCTTCCACGTCTGCTCCACCACGCTCTAGGACAGGGGTCCTAGAACGTCTTGTCCTGCTCCACCACGCTCTAGGACAGCGGTCCTAGAACGTCTTGTCCTGCTCCACCACGCTCTAGGACAGCTGTCCCAGAACGTCTTGTCCACTTATGCCTCCATCACGGACTCCATCTGGGAACTTGAGCCTACTCGTCCTCGAAATGACTCTCCACGTTCTCTTCCACTGCACTCGAGATGCAGGACAAATGGATGTCTAGAACGGACGTTCTAGACCTCTATTTGTCCTGGACTATGCTTTTGCGTGGGTTACTAGCGAGCTCGCTGTCTGGTCACTTGGCACTATCTTGGTGATGGGACTCTTCTGTGTACATTTATGGTATCACTTTTGTAATCTTGAACGAAATCACCCAATCTGCTCTTTGAGTCTACTACTTACACAACGTCTGCTGTCTATGCACTCTGTCCTTCTTTTGACATGTACACACCTTCCTCTGCCCTCTACAATCCACAACAGTCTAGGACAGGCGTCCTAGAACTTTTTCAGATCCAGGACGTCCAGGACGGCCGTTCTAGACGTAATCCTGTTGTACTGGGTCGCGTTTTTTGTCCTCGCGCCTGGGGAGCTGGCGCCATCACGACGACTGTATTGGACTGTGCGTTGGTGGCTAGGCTCATTAGCTGTCGTGATAACTCGCGTTCCCACTTGAGGTTGATCAATCGATGACGGGGCCGTTCTGTCTCCTGCATTGCATTCGACGATGTGGTCCTGGGAACTTTCCTATTTGGGACTTGTTCCTACCAACGCGTCGCGAAAGTTCACCACACCCTAACGTTTGTCTTCTCGTCGTAGTAGCCCGTATGGCTGTGTGTTCTCGTTTGTTGCTCGTTGAGGAAGGGCTCGAAGGTCGGCGGGAATTGATTGTTGGGTAGGAAGGAAACCGTGTGTATATATAGATATTGAAAACTGTAATTCTACGTGACCAACCTGTTTTGGTGGATGATCGACTCATTACGATGCTAGCGTGTTAGTTTCATACAGCGATTTACGCGTTCATTTGTCAAAATTCGTTCCTTCTCGTTGAGTCGTCAGTTCGATGCCATCAGTCACAAACCTACCCTCTGCCATGACTCTCCCTTTCCACACCGGTTCGACTATTGATTACAATGATACTTATGGATTCTAATTGCTTGTAGCACAATTTGACGGCTCTCTTGAAGCCGAAAAAGGCATAGTCAACGCGAAAATCGACGCGGAGATGACGTTTGGAGAAGATGTCAAAGTGAAGGCTGGAATCGATGTTAAAACCCAATTGGATGAAGTTCCCCACGTTGAGCTGAGCGCGCATGCAAACGTGAAGAAAGAGGGAGATTTCGGAAGGGGGTTCAAGGGTGATATGACTGCGGATGTCGGCGTCAACGTCGCGCCCACAGGGTCCATTGGTAAGTGCTTATAACTTTAATTACTGATTTTTCTGATGTTTTTCACGCAGCGCTGACAGGAAAACTGTCCTTTTCTTTACGTTCGGGCTCTTAACTTGTGGAGTCAAAGGTATGCTTCTACTTTTTGCTGCTCTTCCGCCGTCGAAATTTATTCCGCAGACGCTGGCGTACGATGTGCCTATGGACACCATCTTGACACGATTTTTGTAAATACCCTACGATTTACTGTACATACCATCCCTACGCATAGTTGTAAATTGTGTAATTGTATCGATTTTTGGGAAAAAAGGCAACGTTGAAAATTAGCCGAGTTTCGATTATGTTTTTTTTTTCGACTTAACGGACGCTATTTTAGATACATTCTCGATCTCCTACGCGAAACGTTTGATCTCTACGCCACACGTCACGCACATCCAGCGTGTCGATGACTGTATAATCATTCTTCAGATGTTGCACGCGCACGCTGGCATGCGAACTTGCCCGTATGGGTTCCACCTCATCCAGCATCTTGTTCCCGTGAGTTCTCTATTTTTTTTTTATTCAAATGTCATTTTTATTGTTTGTCCACGCGTCGCACACATACGCTGGCACGCGAACATGCGTGGATTGGTGCCACGTCATCGAGTGTGCTACTCCTGTGAGTTCTCTTTCCTTTCTTTTTTGGTGGCATTAGATGTTTTATTGCTTCTCAGGCGTTGTAGGCACACATTCGTGCCTGCGAAATGAAAACAGTACGCTTTTTTAATCTATTTTATACAAGTTGTTTCCTCCCGACTCCGGGGTATGCATATATGGGTGTCTAAGTGCTCGAGCTTGCTGCAAAGAATGACTACGACGACATGGAGTACAGTGAAGGTATGGTATCACTTTTGCCGGCCTGTGAGCCAAAGCTGAGGACTCTCCCGTGCCGCAACGCAGTCGAAATCCATTTCAGGATCCTTGTCCCGAGCAGACGATGATTCGGTGGCATCTTCTTCCGTAGATTTTACGCGCTGAAGTCCAGTTCAGAATCGCCCAGCCCGGCTGAAATGTGTTCGTTTCATGAACATGTGCAGAGTTTGTAAGGGAAGGAAGAAAACACATACGCGTGAGCCCTGTCCAAGCTATATTTCACTACATTCACCCTCTGAATGTGCAGCCACAACTGCCGAGCTGGCGGACACAGTTTCCCCGTTTGGTCTTGATGTTGTGAGAGCCTGGCAAGGCAGCTCCCAGATGACGGTACCGAGCTTTGTCCCAGATCCCTGCTTCTCTGATGTCCCCCCCCCTCACAGTCCCCGTGCTACTTCCAGAGGCAGCAACAACACTCTCCCTTTCTCGCTCCCTATCCAGTTAGCGTTCATCTTCCTCACACGTCGAAGAACCAGCCACTCCGGCCTTTTGGGCCCACTGTCGAGGGAGACTGTGTCCCGGTATGAAGACTTGATGATGCATATGACGAAGACGGGGTACAGCGGGGAAGGAGAGGGGTGCAAGAGGGAGAGGAACTTGATCGTTAAATGAGTTCATGTGAGGCTGCGAGATGTAGTTGTCAACAACCCACTGATACGCCATTAGCTCCTCCGCGTCCGCAACTTTCGAATGGGCACTGATACGCCATTAGCTCCTCCGCGTCCGCAACTTTCGAATGAGGACACCTGGCAGCTGCTAGGTGGACCTCCTCTCACACGCACACTTCGTCGACGGATGGATTGGTAGGCCGAGTACAACGAGGACACCTGGCAGCTGCTAGGTGAACCCCTTTTCACACGTCGACGGAGGTTAGGCTGAGTGGGCGTTTGTAACAAGGACACCTGGCAGCTGCTGGGTGGACCTCTTCTCATACGTCGTCGACGGATGAGTCGGTTGGAGGACGAGGACACCTGGCAGCTGCTAGGTGGACCTCTTCTCATACGTCGTCGACGGATGAGTCGGTTGGAGGACGAGGACACCTGGCAGCTGCTAGGTGGACCTCTTATCACACGTCGTTGACGGTCAACCCCCCTGAGTTTGTGTCCTTTAACTTAATTCAATGACAATGCATATAACTTTGTAGACTATCATTTGTGTTCACAATAAAAGCATAAGTTAATTTACTACATGGCCCCTAGTCACAGCTAGGTTACACGTAATAACCCACATGAGTGTATGAACCGTTCTTAGCTGGGTCATGTGCTTCACAAGCATTAAACCAAGTGAGTGCATATAAACCACATGGGTGCATTAGCATGGCTAGATAAAGAACCTGAGTTACTTTGTTACAGCTTTTTTTTTTTCAGAAAGGAAAAATTTAGTATGTGTCACTTATCCTACTCGCAGAAATCAAGTCATAGCACAGCAACCAGAGGGTTTTCAAGCATAAGACTTGTGCATCCAAGGTCGCAATAACCATGTGGATCTATTAGTTGAGAAAAAACAATCTTAGAAATTTTCACCGCCGTGTCCCGGCAGTTAAATCAGGACATAGCATGACAACCAAAGTGATTCAAAGCATAAAAGTCATATGTACAAGGTCACAGCTGCTGTACGCACCCATCCATCTAAAAAATGCACTATTATAGACATGATGCTATACGCTGTCCGAAGGTCATCACCTGTACGGCTGGATTTAAAGAACGCAAGGATAAAGACATCCGGTACTCACAGGTACTGGAAGAAACATCGTCGACAACAATGAGATCGTCACACAGTATGTGTCCTCGACGACAGTAGTAAGAGGTATGCAGCACATCCGTGCTGCTATACCAGGCTGTATGATCCTCTACGAGGCGTACAGCATCACCGTGCTGCTACGCCACAACGACTACATCGTACTTCACTGAGTTGAGTGATTATGTCCAATGAGATGGCAAACCATGGTTACTTGAACAGCAAACTGATGCAGATGATCCACAGTGCACGCTACTGAACAATTCAAAAGCTGGGCTTAAATCATTGGCAGTGGGCCAAAGTCCTCTATGCTGGCAAGAATGATGAAAAAGGCGACGACAAGATATGTTTGGCATATGTTCATGAACGGATAGCTGTTAGAATTAAACGCTGATACAACCTCAGTTCAATATACAGTTGACTTAGATTTATTGTATCGTACCTGATACAACTTTACACGATGCGGAACGAGTAAATAAGTAAGTGTGTGTACGAAGGTATGACGATCTCTGGAGACTCACCCTCAGTTCAATATACAGTTGACTGAGGGTGTGGTATCGTAGGGTGCTACTATAAATACGAGGTAGGGACAAAGGGAGCTTTGTCCCTAGTGTGATTGCGATGGAGCAGTGACGGTGGCCACTAGTGTGATTGCAATGGAGTAGTGACGGTGGCCACTAGTGCGATTGTTCGTGTGATATGTAACGAGGGATTGTTCCTGATGTGATTGCGGTGAAGTAGTGGTGGTGGCAGTGCGATTGTGTGTGTCGTGGAACGAGGGATTCGATCGAGGTTGAGGGGCTGTCGTCATTGTGGGCGCACGAGCGCTAACACTCCTCCTCAGCTGAAACCTCGCGTCGGATGCGTAGCTCGTTCCCTCCTCCTCGAATGGGATCATGGCTTGGGTAATAGACCCAGCAGTGTCCGCAGACGCGTGAAAGTGGGCGTTGCGAGGGCCTTGGTAAAAAGGTCGGCGATGTTGTACTTCGTGTTGATGTACCGGACGCAGATCTCGTTTGATTGTACGCGTTCTCGCAGGAAGTGATATTTTATGTCGACGTGCTTCACGCGGGCGTGTAGAGTGGGGTCTTCTGACAGATTGATCGCCGCGTGGGTTTCGTGAATGCCTCACCGTGACCTATTGCTTTGAGCAGTGTCCGCAGCCAGATACACTCCTGTGCGCTTTCGAAGGCGGCCATATATTCCGCCTCGCACGACGATGCTGCGACGGTCTTCTGCTTCCTGGCAGCCCATGATACGATGCCTGAACCAAGGCTCCACGCGTAGCCTCCGACGCTGCGCCGAGTGTCGACGCAGTTTGCCCAGTCGGAGTCGGTGAAGCCGACTAGGTCGATCGGGCCGCCGTCGTGTCTCCCTCCCAACGTGAGCTTGAGGTCGCGCGTCCCCTTTAGATATCGTACAAGTCGCGTGGCTGCCGTCCAGTGGACTGCGGTGTAGTTTTCGACGAATTGTGCGAGTTGACCGACCGCATAGGCAATGTCGGGGCGGGTGGATATCGCGACGTATAATAGGCATCCAACTAGCGAACGATACGGAGTTTTCTGCAGGGTGTGTATCTCCTCCTGAGATAGTGAGGATCGATCAACTTTCCTGAGTTTCAGACCGGGTTCCATGGGGAGGGATAGGGGTGTGGCCGAGGCCTGTCCGAACTGCGAGACGATTTTGTCGATTAGGGATGTTTGGGAAAGGCGTACAAGAGAGTTCTGCCGGTCCCACTCGATGGCTATTCCTACAACGAACCTGGGGATCCCTAAGTCTGATATGGTCCATGCAGTGCGCATCTGTTCCTTGAGTCTGTCATTTTCTGACTTACAGCTCGCTATCGCCAAGAAATCGTCGACATGGAGCGCTGCGATGGTGGTGCCACGGTCCGTCTTGCGGTAGTAGATGCACGATTCACACGCGAGACGTGTGAAGCCCCACGAGATCATCTTGTCGTTGACCGTGTGATTCCAAATACGGCCTGCCTGTTTCATTCCGTATAACCCACGCATAAGACACCATACCCAAGTCTCTTTTCCTGTCTCCTCGAAACCTTCTGGCTGCTGCATGTATTCAATCTCGTCTTCAGGCAGCAGTCCATATAGAAACGCGGTCTTTACGTCTATTTGGGTGGCGTCCCAGCCTTTGGCAGCCGCTAGATGTAATAGGATTCGCCATGATTCCATTCGTGCCGTAGGCGAGGTTGTTCTGGTGTAGTCTCTTCCGAAGACTTGCTCGTAACCTTTGAAGACCAATCGTACTTTGAAGCGCACGGCTCTGCCGTTCTCGTCGCGTTTTATCTTGAAGATCGGTCGACCTTTGCGAACCTTCTGTCCTTCCGGTACGTCCTCGCGCCGGATCAGTTTATAGACACCCATATCCTTTAGGGACTTCAGCTCGTCTTGGTACGCCTCCTGCCAGTGCTTCGCGTCGGCAGATTCCTGAGCTTCCTTCCATGTTCGAGGCTCGTCAGTTAGCTCGATCGAAAGGGGGTCGTCGAGTCAGCCATAGCCAGTAAGTGTTCGATGTCCTTGATTTCGGCCACGTTAGCGAGCTCGGGTAGGTCTTGGTCTCGTGCATTGTCGACCGGATTTTGGGCAGCTAAGTTCCCCGCGTTCTGCGCTATCTCAGCGTCAATCCTCCTCTCAGCTCGTGCTACCCTCAATCTGTCCCCAGCGTCCTTTGACTCCTGTACGGCTCGCTCCAGGCGTGTTACGGGAGGCTGATCTTGTGCCGCTTTCATAGTGGGTACCGGTATTCGGGTCGATCGACGCAGTTGTTGAGCGGGTGCAGCTACGATCTGTGGCGCACCGTCCTGAGGGTTCTCAACTACGGCATGCTCTCCGTTTTGTATTTGGGGGAGAATAACATTTGTATCGTCGTCGTCGTCGATCGTGAATGGATTTGGAGCTGATGTTGCCTTGATCTGGTCAATCGACGTGAGATCTTTGTTCCTCGCATTACGCGTGACTGGTTGAACTTTGTTTGTTGGAGGTCGATCCTCGTGGCGCTCTATGAATCGTACGTGGTGTGACTCGTGGATCCTTCTTGTTCTTGGATCATAGCAGCGGTACGACTTTGAATTCCTTCCGTAACTGATGAGAATACATTCCGTTCCGCGTGCGTTGAGTTTTGGGTTATGCTGATCTAGTGTGAGGACAAATGCGCGGCAGCCGATCTCTTTCATGTAAGTGTAGTCAGGCTTCCGCTTGTACCATAGTTCGAACGGTGTCTTTCCTTCGAGTGACTTTGTAGGCGTTTTTGAGTGCAGGTGAGTGGCCGTGAGGTGAAATTCGTCCCATAGTGATTCAGGACACTTAGCTGCCAGTCTCATCGTTCTCGCCTTACCTAGAAGCGTCCTGTGCATCCTTTCTACACGTCCCATGTGTTGCGAAGTGTATGGGGCGCCGAATTCGTGTCTCGAGCCTGCTGAGGCAAGCCATTTCTCCATTTGATTGTTCTTGAGCTTGCCGTCATGTCCTGTTCGATAGGTCTTTACACACCTTCCCGTTTCCAGTTCTCTTTCCTTTTGCCAGGCTTGTAGCGCTGGAAACGCGTCGCTTTTCGATCTGAGTGGTATGGACCACGGCATGTTGGTGTAATCGTCGACAATGTCCATAATGTATATATTTCCGGTACGTGATTGCACATGCATAGGCCCAGCTAAGTCTACCCATACGATTTCTAACATCCCAGTCGCTCTACGCCCTTCCTCCCGCACTTTGGGTACCGGTGACTTCGTCTGTTTACCAAGAATACAGAGGTCACATTTAGGTAGTGCAAGGAGGGGAGCGTGCGGCGTACCTGGGAGTAGACCAGTACGGGCCATCTTGGCGACGACTTGGTAGTTTGCGTGACCGAGTCTCCAATGCCAAGTGTCGACATTGAACGGGTGTTGCGCAGTGAGGGCGTGTTCGACTAGTGCATTCTGCAAATCGAGCGTGCACAGTGTGGGGTAGTCCCAGAGGGACAGTCATCAAACGTGTGGTCTGGGCTCGCACAGTGAGAGCAGCGCATGCTGTTTTTGCAGGAGGCGCGGATGTGGCCATATTCCTGACAGTTGTTGCACCGGAGAGGCTCACGGAGGTCCTTTCGGATCACGACGTGGTGCCCCGCAACGAAGACGCGCTCACGAAGGAGATGATTGGCAGCGTGTGGAGAATTGCAGAGCACCTTGAGAGAGGCAACCGTTTGCCGTGCGTGGCGTCGGGTCACCTTCTTCAGCCAAGAGGCTGAGGTGATGCATCCTGCTGGCAGACCATTCTCTTGTTCGAATGTCGCGATGTCTTCAGCCTTGGAGGATCGAAGATCCCCCCGCAGGGGACGAAGCGAGCGATGAGGCTGTAGGCCTTGTCAATGACCCGCGCCGAGTCTCCCAAGCATGTCTTGGCGAGCTCCCAGACGGGGTCGTGTGCGTAGCTTCTGAATCGTCCTGCGGACTCCGGCGTGTCGAGCTCAATGAGGTACGCACCTCGTCTGAGCCAGGTGATCCCACGGACTAAGGTCTTGGGGGGTACAGCGGGCACACCGTCGACTGCTGCCAGATCGGCCCCGGACTTGTCGACCTCCGCCAGCAGCTTGTTAATGCGGATGCGGAGCTCGGCCGTCGCAGTCGGCGAGTGGCTGGTGGGGGCATCAAAGCTCGAGGTGTCGACCGTTACCAGGACCGTTTTCGCGTCATGGAGGAGGCGTTGTTGAAGGCGCGTGTGTAGGGTGGGCGCGTTGGGGTTGAATTCAGTCGGGAGTGCAGGTGGCGGAGCAGCTGCGGCTATGCTCGCCCAGGTGGGACGAGGGGGGGGGGATTGGAGGGCTGCTGGCAGCGGCAGCGGCAGTGGGCCGGCAGCAAGTTTCGATACAGCGTCGTTGAGGGAGGAGGTGACCGTGGCAAGCTGGGTCGAGATGTCCCTGAGTGCCAAGGTGGTCTCAGCCTGAGTTGTGTCATTCGCAGAGGTGAAGTCAAGAGAGGAGGCAACGCGGTGCATGATGGGGTCGACACGCTCTAGGACTTTGGTGGCGACTGCGTCGGCCAGTGTGTCCGAGAGCTTGTCTGTGACATCATCCTCCAGCAAGAATGCCACCGCAAGGACGGCATTCTTTGCATCGTTCTCGAGCCTTGAACCTTTGGAGGTAATAACCGCAGTCATCAGCACGCGAGCGAGCTCGTGCGGTCATACGGCTCCCCTGCGAGGATCCAACCTTTGGCTTCGAGCCATCTACGGGCTTCGCCCAGTGACCGGACCGGGCCGCCGTGGGCCATCATCAGCGTGCTGAACTCGGAACGGGACGGAAGGGGCTGTGCAGGGGCCGGGGTCCCTGCTCGGCTGGCACCGCCTGGCTGCTGGCGTACAGATCTAGGGGGAACAGACATACCCGCAGCGAAGGTGGGTAGAGTGTAAAGGGGTGTGGTAGGTAGCGTTGGCTAAGTGGCTTATGGGCTGGAGAGAAGGTGTGGAAAGGGTCTTGACTAATGCTAACTAGATACTACTGGACTACCAGGACCCCGGAAGGGATGATGGCGGTTGTAGATCAAGTTGCGGTCCCTACGCGCATATGCTTTCCTCTCATCCAGGATGTGAGTGACGAATTAAGTTATCATTTTAACTACCGGTTGTTATCTTTGTAGCTATACTCTGGACCTGGCGCCGTCAGGCACTCATGTTCTTGTAGGCCTAGGATCCAAAGCCTATGTTATTGGCATTCAACAACCAGGCAAGCAGGGAGATATCGAGCGGTCATTTTCTTGCAAAGTACTTGAGGATCAGAAATTGCAATCCAGTTCACTGCTTGATGGCTTTGGTGCGGTGTTTGCGACTGGGGGACAAGCTGTCTTGTTTGGGAGCATCGAAGGGTGTGTCCTGGTCTGGGATCGAAAGAATGCGGCCATCCTGTATGGACTAGAGCACGCGAAGGGTGCGTACTTCACTTCTTGAATGGCTTGCTGCCTCGTGTGAAGGCTGACGGCATGTCTAGATGACACCATTCAGGCTGTTGTTATTCACTGATTCAGAGCTTCGATGGACCAACTAATCGTGAGGGGTATCTGTTGACGGGGACGAAATCCGGGGAGTTGTCGTGGTGGCCACAGCCTGTTGCGCCATCATCGTAGGAGATTGTTTGGCGTATTTTTGTAACGTTTGCGTCTGAGACGGTAACGTCACAAGAGTTAAGGGGTGTTGGTCTTCGCAATAGAACAGGGATAAATCCTAGTATTGGAAGAACCGTTAACATACAGTATAATCTGAGGCCTTATATACTGTAAAACTTCGCTATACGTAAGAAACATTTAGTCATAGATAAGAGTAGGGATCGGGGGTGGTGACCGGCTAGGTCACACATCGTTACAATTTTATTCCGATAATAACATAATTGAAGCGTAGATTTCTTCTTTTTTAAACTGGTCCCATCCTCATTTGTTACTAGAGTCGTAGCCACACCTGCAC
>QLOM01003194.1:0-24973 GCA_003313785.1 Termitomyces sp. MG148 | reverse complement strand
CCGGAAAAGGAAGTCCGGAGGGTCCCGGAGATCTCCGGGATGGCCGGAAAAGGAAGTCCCCTGACATATAGGGTCACTTATTTGACCCATATCTTCTTTGCCAATCATTGGCTACAGCTCAAGGCAGCCTCCTTGAACAATTCCTGGCACCAACACTTTGACAAGCTGGAGACTCCTATAAGGGCAACCTCCAGAGGTTGCGGCTAAGTCATGCAACTGGCAGAGAGAAATCCAAAGTTCATTAGAACAGAACATTACAACAGGAAAGATAACTAATCACCTAGCAAAGAAAAATCCAAAGAGAATAAGTCTAAGGATCCTTTTGCTATGGCACGGTGTATCAGCATAGATGGCAAAGGCATGGGGACAACTATGCAGTACTTCTTAGAGGGCATGGAAGCGTCCCAGAGATCTTCAGAGCTCCAAAAAAGGAAGTCCTCTGACATCACCCCTTCTTAGAGTGCAGCATCAGATCATGAATGGGGCAGTTGGTTAGGGAGATGGAGTAAAGGCCACAGCTGACTTAGAGTGCCTTGGAGTAGTTGCAGTAGAAGTCTCTGACAAGGGCAGGTGCATGAACATTTTCAGCAGGCTTCCAGGAGTTGTCCTCAATACTGTAGCCCTTTTACTTGACCTTGTACTGTTTACGTTGGAACAGGTGACTGTCCAAGATCTTCTCTACCTCATACTCTGCTCTATTGCCAGTGAGGACCGGATGTCAGGGGACTTCCATTTTTGGAACTTCCTTTTTCAGAACCTCCAAGGATTTCCAAAGATCTTCAGGACACTCCCATGCCTTCTAGGAAGTACTGTATAGTTGTTCCCATGCCTCTGCCACCCATGCCATGGCAGAGGAATCCTTAGACTTGTTCTCTTTGGATTTCCCTCTGCCAGGTGATTAGTTGTATTTCCTGTTGTACTGTACTGTTTCTAATAAACTTTGGATTTTCCTCTGTCAGTTGTGTGACTTAGCTGCAACCTCTGAAGGTTGCTCTTACAGCAGAACAAGTCTCCTAATCCTAGTCTGGAAGCCCCCTATAGCCATCAAAATTCTTCCAGCTCCTATCTGTTGCTTCTCCACTAGGCTTAAGCACCGATGCTATCTATGTCTCAGCTAGCCACTTCAGAAGCTCTCTTGGATGCTACAGCCTCTGGCAAGGAAGCCTGGACCTGTCTGCTGATGATGCCCAAAAGTTGCTAAGCACTGTCCTAGTAGATGGTAAACTTAGCGCCTCACAAATGAGTAGCGTCGGGCGATTGCTAGTGTTTGTCAAAGGACCAGTCTCTGGACCATGTCCAACCCTATTCTGAGCTTAGTCCAATAATATGCCTATTCCTAGCAGATCTGACTAGCTGCTCGGCCCACTCTTTCCCCTTCCATCTTGTAGTAGTCAGCCTTGATGAGTCATATGCCTGGACCTTACTATCAATTATTGTTAGTCATACTTTACATACCGGAGCCCAATTAGTAAACAGTATTAATAATAGCACAGCCACCAATGTAGTATATATAGGCAGCCTGTGGGATAGAATATCCCCAGGCTGAACAATAGCAGTGTTTTTCTGGCCTATCCACTGAACCAACCATAAGCTTATCTAGCATTGTCCGACCCTCTGTTAGCCTTGCTTGCTTCTTGCCCAACTCCTGCCTGCCTCTGCGCTTGCTTGACTCTCGCTTGCCCCTTGCATTGCCAACTCTGTGGAAGGAGTTCCGCAGACATCAAGTGTTCCCCTTACAGTGTTGAGAGAGTCCTGGGCAGGGTCCCAGAAGCCTAGTCTTTTTAGTGTGGTTTGGACTTAGAAAAGTAAAGAGGTTGCTTAGCAATCTAAGCCAAAAGCCTGCAAGGTGCTAGGGTGCTAGAAGTTGGCAAGGACTCTAGCAATGTAAATGTTGGTGACAATGTGCCCGTATGGCACTGTAAGAACAAAAGTTGGTAAATAAAGTTGGCAAGGTGAAGTCAGTGAGACTATGTCACTTAGTGACTCTGAGGACTTAGAATGCGCTGAAATGTGATCTGAACTGTGGAGCATATGATTTGATGATGGCTAAGACAAAATATGTACAGTATTTATAGGTGCCAAGTCGTTAATTGAACTAAAAGTTACTAATTAATCAATCAAGAAAAATAATGACAAGTACAATGGAATGTGAAAGCCGCTAAGCAACGGTGTCTGTCAAGCTGGCAAGTGCTAACTCAATATCATAGCAGTGAAAATGGTCAAATGTGCGGGGACTGTTGCCAAGGCCTGAAACCATCAAGAGACCTGTCTTGAGTAAGTCGCTAAGCGTTGGATAAGCGTTGGATAAGCTATAAGCGTTGCTAGAACTGATCTGATGTTGGATCTTTGAGAAGCACTGAGTTGTGATAGGCGTTGCTAAAGGTCCTGAAGTTGGCTATTTCTGATTGGGGACCTGAAAGGGGGCTGGGCTGAAGTCAGGTGAGCGTCAGGTGATTGCCAAGTCAGGTGGTTGCTAAGGTCCTGTGGTTGCTAAGCCTTGTGATTGCCATGTAACCAGTAGATTGTCATATGGCCTCCAAGTCAGGTGGTTGCTAAGGTCCCGTGGTTGCTAAGGTCCCGTGGTTGCTAAGGTCCCATGGTTGCTAAGGTCCCGTGGTTGCTAAGGTCCCATGGTTGCTAAGGTCCCATGGTTGCCAAGTCCTGTGATCTACACATTGCATCCTGTAGCCTGAGTTTGATTCCTGCTGGCTGCAAAATATAAGTCACTAAAAATAGTGCCAGTGTGCTGAGCTCAGCCAGAGGCTTATCACCACTCCATCTAGAAAAGCAGGTGCAACTTACTCAAGCCTTCTTTATCCAGCACACTGCCAAACTCACCCACCTCTGCCAAACTACCAAACCATCTCTGATTCCCTCTGCACGCTCCTTGACTGCCTTGCTCTGGCAGCAGCCAACCCCCTGCTGCTTACCCCACCAGTGCAATGCCCTCATGCTGCACAATCCCCTCTCTCAGCATGGGAGCACTCCAACATCCAGCGCCTGGCAATCTTTGACGTGTACAATAGTGACTGCGCATCTGGGGAATGTTTCCTCCAATCCTGTGTCACCTACATCCAACTCTGTGGCAATGACTTTGTTTCTGACAAGCTGAAGATTGCGTGGGTCCTGTTCTATATGAAGTCGGGATGGGCAGTGATACAGCAGGCATAGAGCAGGAACTCACCACACCAGGTCAATATCTGAGACTAACAGAAAGGCTTGTGGCAAGCCATAATGCGAGAGGCAAGGAAAGAGATCAAACATGATTGACCAAGGGATCTCGGCTAGATTGGAACTGAAAAAAAGCTGGGATCGAGATCAATCAGGTTGAGCGCTCAAGAATTATGTCATAACTATGAGGCTCTGAAAAGATTGTTTCAAAGCAACAATAATATTTAGAATAAGATAAAAATGTTAATACAATGGGTATAGAAACCAAAATGGGCAGCTAATCAATAGGATAAAAGAAAAGAGGCTATATTTAGCACAGAGATAGTTGCTAAAAAGGGACATAACTGCAAGAGAAAAGGATTAGGTGGAAGTAGACAGTTTGAAGGGGAAAAGATCAGCCAGAAAATAAAGGAATCAGATGAGGAAAAGCACACATAAGAGCATGATTAAACTGGTCTGTGCGCAGTTGGAAGAAGTATAAAAAGAAGGGAGAAACAAAGAGACAGCCAAGCAATCATCAGACAAGACTCTGAGTCCCTAGTGAGAGGATTCCTTAGGTCAGATCTCTTGTAAAAGCTTCAAGACTTTGTCTACACTAGCAGAGCACCCACCACCTACCATTAAATAAATAAAATCAATAAATATATTTTTAAAAAGTACAAAGTAACTGTAAATTAAGTCAATAAGCCCCCAGAACATCAAAGTATATTAATGTGCACATCAGCGGCCACTTACACAATGAGGGTCTTTTGATGCCCCAGTGGTGTCAGAAGCTTTGCAGACTGGGCCGAGTTAAAACAGGAGTTCTGGGATGAGTTCTTCCCTTGGAACCCAGCCAAAACCACTGCACTGGTCCTGCAAGACAGGGATCAGTACAACCAAGAGAAGTGATCCCTGGACAAGTACATTGACCTGTTCTGCACACTGGTAGAGCAGGC
Organism: Termitomyces sp. MG148; assembly: GCA_003313785.1. NCBI lineage: Eukaryota > Fungi > Basidiomycota > Agaricomycetes > Agaricales > Lyophyllaceae > Termitomyces > Termitomyces sp. MG148. The sequence goes on along the minus strand of QLOM01003194.1, from coordinate 20,864 downwards.
TGAGTACCCCAACAGCCTGCAGTTGTGCCTCACCTTTCAGGAAGGGCTCCATCCAGGCCTGATGGAGCGCATTGACAACCTCATGGAAGGACAACTGGCAGACAATTGGGTCCTATTGTGGTACTAGGTAGCCCGGAAGCAGTGGCAACTCATGGAGCTCAAGTGGGACTTCTGCAAGGCTGCAACCTCTGCTTCATCCTTGCACCTCCCCATCATGCTCCCCTGTTGACCAACTGCTCTGCCCTCGGCAGCACTGTCAGCAGCGCCTATGGCACCCCTAGTACTGCCCCTGGGCACTCCAATGGACGTGGACACTTCTTGGCAGCACGTGCCTCTCTTGTTCTTGTGTCAACGCTGTGGCGCACAGAGCCACTTCACTCACCACTGCCCCTGGGGCCTGAAAGTCCGATCTCTGTCCCTGGAGGAGCAGGAAGAGCTGCTCTTGCAACTCCTAATGGCCCATGATGTGGCTGGGATCACTTTTTTGGATGCTCCTGCCCTGGAGAGCACGCATGAGCCCTCCTTTGTTGCTGGAGAGTTGAACAAGACACAGGAGGGTTTTTAGGGACACAATGGGTGAAAAGTATGCCCCTGTTGCCTAGTGCTAACTTGTTTGCATTTCTGTTGGTAGAAGAAATCAATACAACTTCTGTTGACAATTCAGTACCCCCAACCATAAGCATTACTCCTGACATACCCAATGGCTCTTCTAAGCCCTCCTTGACCCCTTCCCAGGCACACACTCCTGCTTGGGAGCGCCATCTTCCCCACCGCTATGTCATAGCATCTACTCCATTGCCAAACTTACTCTGGATGAATGTGGAAATCAAAACCACCTGCAGCAGACCTAGAGCATAGTCACTCTCCTGGACTTCGTAGCGACTGGTCTCTTCGTGGATGCTAGCTATGTGGAGCGGCACCAGCTTACAACTTGGCCCTTTCTGTCTCCCATCCTGGTAAGAAATCAGCATGAGTCAGTGCCCCTGACATTGCATGGACAATGTAGCGCTCGTTTCTGAGTACACTTAGTTCTGGGGCTTCAATATTTCTATTAATTTTCTCAACTTCACTCAGTTTGTGCAGTTATGTATTTATATTTTATTTTATAGGTGGGTTGGGTGCCATGCCTCTTGTAGACAGTTTTAGACACTTAGAAATTGACAAATAGTCAACTAATAAGGTATTAACAAAGTGTATTCAAAGTTGTGAAGCTTTTATACTAACAAAATGGACCTAAGGTATCTGCTCCTTGGGGATCCTGATTTTGGTTCTGTCAGTGCTTGTTTTCTCCCTACTTATCCTCTTTCTTTTATACTTCCTGGCCTGCGCACGGACCAACGCTAAGACTCTTGGCAACACATGATTTTTTCTCTGTCTGCATGTGTTTCTGGCTGTTATTGTATTTTGCCAGGGCTTTAATGTTTTTCCAAGATCTTTATGTATTTCCATGCCCTGCCAAGATTACCTTTATTGAGTAATCTTTTAGTCAGCTTGTTATCTCTATTTTTAGCTATTTTTCCGGTCCATCAACTTGTGCTAGTTCTTGAATCGAGAATGCTTGACACTTATGTAAGCTTCGAGCATTCTTGATTACTGTTCTTACTTCTAGCTTCTAGGCTTTTTCTATCTTATAGTCCATCTTTTTGGACTATGCCTGTTGTATCAACAAAGTGAAGAAGGAGTGGTGCACTGTGATGCAGGAACACGCAGCTATCCAGGCATGTTGGGTGGGATATCTCCTGTTCACGGATTTCAACCTGCTGGGCCTTCCACCTCTGGCATTCCCTCATAGAGAGGCCCTTTACAAGAATAACAGCCATAGTGGAGGGGACTCCAGCCAGGAAGAAGGACATGAGGGGGAGTTCCTACCTGCACTGGACCCAGAGCTTCCAGACAAAGCCATTAAGGTAGGAGACCACATCTATGCCACTATGCTACAACTCCCGCCAGCTGCAGAGGAGATCCAGGCAAGCCAGACCACCTCCCAGTGGCTGGCCAAAGCATTTGTGGTGAATGCTCCTCTGAGGGCCTTCTTGAATGTGGTCTCCAACCACTTGCATGACCTTGAGGATATCTTCTCCAAGGCCTTGTTTGAGTCACTCTTGGAACGCAAGCAGTGGGACTATGCCATCAAAATCCTGCCAGATTTGAAGCCGGCCAACTGCAAGGTGATGAACTCAACACGCTCCTCTAGAAGAATCTGGAGTCCAGACAAATCCACCCCTCAAAGTCTCCAATGGCCTCTCTGGTATTTTTCATTAAGAAGAAGGATGGCTTCCTCTAGTTGGTCCAGGACTATTGCATGCTCAATGCAATAACTGTCAAGAACCACTACTTCACTAAGTTGGATGTCCACTGAGGCTACAACAATGTGCGCATCTAGGAGAGAGATGAGTGGAAGGCAACGTTCTGGACCAACTGCGGGCTGTTTGAATCCCTGGTGATGTTCTTTGGACTTACCAACAGCTCTGCCACCTTCCAGACCATGATGAACAACATATTCCAGAACCTCATAGCCAACAGCGTGGTCTGTGTGTATTTCAACAACATCCTCATCTACACCAAGATATTGGAGGAACATTGTTAGATCACATGGCTTGTCTTGGACCGTCTTCACCAACACCAGCTCTACCTCAAGCCAGAAATGGAAAAATGGCCCCAATCTATTGGATTAAGACAACAGCTTGGAGCGCCATATACTTCCACATGGGAGAAGTAGAGCGCATGCATTGGACATTACAAGGAAAGGCAAGGACAATGAGAATAGCAGCAAAATGCCCCAAAGCAATGTGGGACAAATTCTATTTAATGGCCTCCCATCTGCACCAGAAAACTCCCACAAAGTCCTCAAAAGGAAATACTCCCTTCTAGCTATGGTATGAAAGAGCACCTGACTACACTTTCCTGAGAGAAATAGGCTGTTGAGCCTTTGTACTCATCTAGAACCAACACAATCCCAAAATTAATACACATGGGATGAAGTATGTCCTCATTGGTTACAGTCAAAACTCAAAGACATACAGATGTTACGATCCTTGCACCACAAAGATCTACACCTACTATGTACGTTTCATTGAGAGGCACGATAATCAGAAGATTGAAATAGAGGGATTGGCACACAACTCCACGAATGAACCAACAACAATCGGGCAGATCAAGAATGCATCCACCAGCGCACTCCAATGACAAGGACAACCACACTTACGTACTCTTGATCACCCCTCACAATATTGAGATAAATGAAAACCAATTTTCAGCCCCAACAATTGTGGACAAAGCTCACCCAGAACCAACACTCCAAAGATCAAACCACATCCCCATACCGACCCAGCGTGTGCAACCTGACAACCTCCCATGACGCGCCTTGAATACACTGTTCAGGACTCCAGGAAAGCCACAGCAAGAATTTAGGCAGCCAGGGCTAAGAAACACAGACAGACAACTATACAAAGTGAACCTGATGCAAACAACCAACAACCCAATCCACCAGCACATCACAAGACAATGCAACAGGACAATGCAACTGTGGAAATTCCTGATCTCGTTAACTTGGCCTCAATGGACAAAATTGAGCATCTGCTGGCCTTGATAGAATCATTTGCTGATCCAGTTACTCTTGACCTCGGTGATGAACCAATTTCATGGAAAGAAGCACAAGCATCAGTCAATGCCAACAAATGAAAAGAACCAAGAAAAACTCAACTCTTTGAAGACAATGGGCATATACAAGCTTATTCCACGAGATCAGGTCTCAGCAGGGCATAAGGTACAAAAAGGACGACCAGTATTCAAAATTAAGAGAGACAAGACCAGGAAGCCTGTTCATTATAAGGTACGCCTCGTGTTCAAAGGGTTTGAGCAGATCTATGGGAGAGATTACACTAAAACTACCTCACTAACTGCACGCATGAAATCATGGCAAATCCTTCTTTACCTGGCCACCACTAAAGGATGGGATGCTACTCAGATTGACGTGAATACCACATTCCTGTACACTGTACTCCCCAAAGACAAAACCCAATATATGCAACAACCTGAAGGCTTCGAGGAACCTGGTAAGGAGGAGTGGGTCTGGTGTTTTGTGTGAGGTCTGTATGGAATGAAGCAGGCAGGACACATCTGGAACTATACAGTGAATGACAGAATGATCTCATAGGGCTTCACCCATCTTGCCTGTGAATCATGCGTTTACTACAGGACTACTGATAAAGGTACCATAGTTGCTGCACTCCATGTCAATGACTTCCTCTCAATTGCTAGCAGCAAAAAAGAGAATGACAATTTCAAAAATCAGCTTTGCTCGGCCTGGACCATTACCAATTTAGGTCTACCTAAATACATTGTCGGAATAGCGGTAGAATGGGACCGCAACAAGTCAATTGTATGGCTTTCACAAACAGCTCTAATTGATAAGATTGTTCCGCAGTTTGACCAGAAAGACTCAACACTACTATCTCTACCAATGGACCTGGGCTTGAAGCTATGATGAGTTGACCAATCCTCCCTGCCTTATGACAAACGCGTCACACTTCAACATACACCATACCAGTTCCTAGTTGGCTGCCTACTTTATCTTGCCATCTCCACTCGCTCCAACATTGCATACACGGTCCAACAACTCACCCAACTTGTTGACAGCTATGCAACAATTCATTGAAACGTGGCAATCAGGCTTGTACGCTACCTCAAGGGAACTAGAGACCTGAAGCTAACATTGGAAGGAAGTGTTGACCCCGTCACCCTCATAGGGTTCACTAATTCTGATTGGGCCAACTGCCTCAACACAAGGCGAAGTATCAGCGGGTACACTTGGAGCCTTGGATCTGGCATTGTTTCCTGGGCTGCATGAAAACAGAAGACCATGGCTGCCTCATTGTGCAAAGCCAAATATATGGTGGCTTTTGAAAGCACACAAGAATGTATGTGGTTATGTGCCTTACTCAGAGCAATCGGCCATGACCACATTGTCACCAACCCCACCCCCATACTATGCAATAACAACACTGCTATCAATCTCTCTGAAGACCCCACCTTACATGCCCATGTCAAACATGTTGACATCAAGTACCATTTCCTCAGGGAACACATCCAGTCTCAAGACCTATGCATCCGATATATCAACACTAAAAACAACATCGCCAACATATTCACCAAGGCACTGGCAGCCACTCTTCACTCAACTCCACACCCTCCTTGGTCTCCAACAATTGCCATAATTCCACGCAAGGAGGAGCTGTAGTTTCTGGTGATGGGGAGTGTTGGTATTGACACCAGAAACTCTCTCATACTTCAACCACATCACATATCACACCCATTGTCATTTGACACCCCCTTCACACCTTCCTTTGTTTCACATATTTATATATACTTGCACTTATTATACAACACTATCAGTTCCTTATATGAATCTGAGGGTGAGTCCAGATACACGTACTGAGCACCTACATAATACTGATCATTGTACCTAGACAAATAACTTAATCTGTATAGGTACAAAACAAATCAATATAGTTCCTTATACAAATCTGAGGACAGATAACTTAATCCATATAGGTTGTTTAGGGTATTAACTCTAACATCCTTGGCTTCAACATGAGTCACAGATTCATGTTAACTATCTGAAGCCGCTCTGGGGTGTTCATGTACCAAATTTCTATGCTTTCTATTTGCATGACTGGTCAAACCCAAATGAATTGTCCTGTGCATGCATTGTCCTTCAATATTGTGGAGAACCTGGAGTCTCCGATTTATCACAGTTGAATGATTATCATGGTGATGAGTATGGTATCAAACAATTCAGGTAAGAGTTACAATCATATGTGGCGGAAAGTGCTTCAATATACTATCTATTACAGAAATGACACCATGGATTTTGTCTTTGGCTTGCATTTGCCTGAGATAGAGCTCAAGCATGGTGCATTGAATGCTTCTCACATCTTAGATTTTGGAGGAAGACCATTTCTCATTGATTTTGGAATTGCAGAGCATCACAATTGTTTGGCATGGATAGACGCCAAACAAATGACATGGGAAATATTGCCAAAAAAAGAAGAAGTTCTGCAACCGTTTAATTTTAGTGATGTGATGTGTTATGAGTTATGGACTTTTATTGAGTCCATCAACTATTGTATGTCCCGTATGTCCACAGTTAAAATACGAATATTGGTCTAATCTTCCTTGCAACAGCCTTGATTGAATATAACAGAATTAAATTTCTGTGCAAGACTATTAACTCAGCGGCCGCTCTCTACAAGAAAGCACTTGTAACATGGCCTAAGTTCAGACCCACAAAAGAGCTGTGGGATGAAGCTGTTGACAGGTGGCAAGTTGTTTGTTCCAACTGAAAGAAATACCATCCAGACACAGTAGTCAAGCCTCCCCTGGGCATTATTGATTTTGAAGAATATCTATCCAAGTTGATGGTGGAATTCTATGTTTAGTAATGGTACTCATTGATGTGGTGACCTACATAGTTTACAGTCAATACTTTCTGTACTCAATAGAATATCATAATTGGAATGAGAATGCTGCTTGGTCCACAACTGGCGGGGTGACCTGTGTGCAGTTGTTCTGTTGAGCTGAGTGATATACATACTTATATTATCCCATCATACATAATTTCTACATACAACAGTCATTTGCCACCCAGACTGAGGAACCAGAAGAAGGTCTTAACAACAAGTTCCTGAATAGGGTGAAACTCTGTAAAGCAGATGGAAAGCATATTCAAGCATATTCAGATTTTCCAGTTAGAAGACTGGGCCATGGATATCTGCTACCATCTGGCAGTGTGCTGTTATGGAGGAAACAACATGGATCAAGAGCGCATATTTGTACTACACAAATTCATCAATGGAGAGGCACAGAACTGGTTCTGCTGATATGTCCTGCACATCAATCATGACAAGCAGGATTGTTAGGGGACCAGTCTCCAGACTGTGTCCAACCCTATTCTGAGCTTAGTCCGACAATACACCTATTCTTAGCAGATCCAACCAGCCGCTTGGCCCACCCTTTCCTCTTCCATCTTGTAGTAGTCAGCCTTGATGAGTCATATGCCCAGACCTTACTCAGCATCAATTATTGTTAGTCATACTCCTTTACATATGAGCTACGTGACCCGTGCCTTTGGCATGGGCCTTGTGTAGCTCGTTGGGAGCTTTGCCCCCAAACCCCCCCAAACTCAGTCTCCACCATAACCTCACTGCGTTCAGTTATGGCTCCACATATGTACAATTACTCAGTCTCCACCACAACCTCACTTTGTTTGGTTATGGCTTCACATATGTACAACCATTCAAGGCTTAGATCCAGCCTTAACCTCACTTTGTTTGGTTAAGGTCTTGTAGGGCTAATTCAAGGCTTAAATCCAGCCTCAACCTCACTTTGTTTGGTTAAGGCCTTGTAGGGCCAATTCAATGCTTAAATCCAGCCTCAACCTCACTTCATTTGGTTAAGGCCTTGTAGGGCCAACTCAAGGCTTAAATCCAGCCTCAACCTCAATTTGTTCAGTCAAGGCCTTGAAAACCTGCTCTAAAGTCACTGTCTTGGTTTAAGGCCTTGTAGGGGCAATTCAAGGCTTAAATCCAGCCTTAATATCATTGGCTTTGCCTTTAAACTCTTTTCCAAACTCAGTCTCCACCATAACCTCATTGCATTTGATTATACCTCCACACACATATGTACAATTACTCAGTCTCCTACCATAACCTCACTTCATTTGGTTAAGGCTTTGTAAGGTCAACAACTCAAGGCTTAAATCTGACCTCAACCTTACTTCATTTGGTTAAAGCTTTGTAAGACCAATTCAAGGCTTGGATCCAGCCTCAACTTTACTTCATTTAGTTAAGGCCTTGTAGAGTCAACTCAAGACTTGGATCCAGTCTCAACCCTCACTTTTTTTGGTCAAGTAGAGCCAATTCAAAGCTTAAATCAAGAACTCTAAGGCAGGATGAAAAGTGAGTGTTGCTACTTTAAAAGGACTTCTTTGTCAGTGCTTAGTCAGTCTTTGTCAGTGTTGGTCAGCCATCAAACTCCCAGGCATCATGCCATTATATAGAGACTGGAGCCCAATTAGTAAACAGTATTAGTAATAGCACAGCCACCAATGTAGTATATATAGGCAGCCTGTGGGATAGAATATCCCCAGGCTGAACAATAGCAGTGTTCTTCTGGCCTATCCACTGAATCAACCATAAGCTTATCTAGCGCCGTCTGACCCTCTGCTAGCCTTGCTTGCCTCTTGCCTGACTCTTGCCTGCCTCTGCACTCACTCAACTCCCGCTTGCCCCTTGCATTGCTGACTCTGTGGAAGGAGTTCCGCAGACGTCAAGCGTTGCCCTTACAAGGATTGAATGTTCAAGAAAGTCCTCATTGGACTTTATAACAGATTTGTGAATGCAGCAACAATGCAGGATGCTTGTGAAGCCTTCAGAACTGTGGTATATGATGCTAAAACAGGCATCCAGACCTTTTACAATGACCTGGTGGGTCATGCTCAGAACATGGCCATCGATCCAGACAAATACATGATTAGAAAGACATTCCTTGATAGAATACCAGCTGAAATGCATTGCATGCTTATATGCAATGATAATCTGTTTCTGAAGGTCAACACAGTGACTGAGTTCTTTGTGTTGATGCAAATTTGTAAAGTGCTACTTAGTCGGACAAGAGCTAACTTAGTTTTATTTCACAATTCACAAGATTTGTGGGGCTTAGTTACACGCACACACACTTTTAGTAGTTTATAAGTAGTAAATTTTATTTGATTTGTCCAATGGTTGGCTTGACAGCTCAGACTAAGGAACTGGTTCAAATAAACTATATTTAAAAACCTGGAAGTTCTCATGTTACTTTGGCCTAAGGTACTATGCTCCCCCTGGGGGTCCTGAGCCATAGCAGCAGATTACTTGCTTCTTTCTTCCAATCTTCCTTCTTTATATATCTGCTAGCCTGTGCACAGACCAGGCTAGGTTTTGCATGATTTGTCTGTTTTACCATCGAGTTTGGAGAGGTAGCCAGTACTTGGTGCTTGGCATATATGCTTGGCTATCTTCTTTTTCCAACCCTCAGCTAATCTCTTTCTCTGAGCTCTCATCATTCCCTGTTCCTTTGTCTCCTCACCTTTGCTTCTCTTTGCTTTGTCTCCTTGTGGGTTAGCAACGTTTGGTTAGAGGTGGCTAGTGATGGCAAGAAAGGACTGAGCAAGTCACTAAGTTCACAAAGGTTTGATGCTGCATCACTTGATCACTGATTTGTGATCCTTGACCAGGCCATACACTGCCACTAGATTTAGATGTACCAGCCATCAAATTTTGATGGCTGTGTGTCCTCAAGCTGTCAATTACTTGTGAGGTTGTTCTTTTGCACAGGGAGGGGGTTTCTAAGTAAGTTTTACTTGTTTACAGTTTTCAATGGCCCAAAGCTTACAGGTTTCAGCTTTCTTTTATGAGGCTTAAGTCAGTTCATTTTTTTTATTTGTCTACTCATCCTATCTCACTGGTTGGAGACAAGCATATCACCTCCCTCCCATTATGAAATGACTGTCTTCAGTCATTTGACAGCTCGGGTACATTTAGACTCCATCTTTTTCTTTTTCTTTTCTGGTTTGGTGGTCTTCTGAAAATTGTTTTCTCTTTAATTTTAGAAAACTCTTTTTGTTCTCACCTCCACTATCTTGATCGTTGCCGCCATCATGCTCTTTTTATTTCCCTGCATTTCCTTAGTTTGGTCTTCAGCCTTAGCTATAGCTAGTGAGCTGTCACCTTTTCTCCGCCTGTGCCCCATCTCTGGAAATTTCTAGGGTGCAGAAACTCATTTCATTTTGGTTTACTTCTCCTTTTTGGCATGATCAACCCATTCCTCCTTTAAAACCTCAACATCTGTCTCTTTTTTTTTCTTATCTCCACTTTATCTTTATTATGCCTTCTTTTCATGGCTCTAGCTCCCACTCCTACTGCTCCTTGTTTGATGCCAAATGGTCAAGCCATGTGCCCTGTGCCACAAGTTGTCATCTGTATTCCTTCTAAAACACCTGCCTTGCCACCAGACTTCTACAGTCTTTTGAAGAAGTTGGTCAAGCATGACAGCAATCAAGTGATTCTAGCTGTCCTTCAATACTTGCTATTTGCACAAGCCATCATCAGTCTTTGCAACATGGCCCATGCCTTTTCTGGGACCCCAGCAGATCATGCATGCTATTTTGGGTCTATTGGCTGAGTACGGCATGCTATTTTGAGTCTATTGGCTGGGTACGTCTCTTCCTCTTCTATGATGTCTTCTTTATTTTCACCCTTTGTCTTAGTGCTTTACCAACTAGGCTGACTCTCTGTACCTCATTGATCAGAGAGGTCTAGTCAATAAGCTTTCTTTGACTTTAATGCTTCTCAACCATCAAGCTGCAGATGACTCTCTTGATGTGAGACTTTTCTTCTCTCTCTCTGATGCCCTCATCCAGATCAAGGCAAACCATCTTGAGGCTTGCAGCAAGGAAGAAGAAGAGGTCCGTTCTTCTTCTCTTGTTCCATCATTGTTTCCCTCTAAGTCTTACCAGCGTTGTTGCCGTTGATGACGCCCAAAAGTTGCTAAGTACTGTCAAGGGTAAACTGTGCTTAGCTACCGTGAAAGGTAATGCGTTGGGCGATTGCTAGTTGAGAGAGAGTCCGGGCAGGGTCCCAGAGACCTAGTTTGTTAAGGAAAAATTGAGTAATTGGAACAAAAATGCTTAGCAATCTAAGCCATGTAGCCTGCGAGGCACTAGGGTGCCAACAGTTGGTAGGGACTTGGCAACGTAACGTAGTTGAAATGTGCCCGTATAGCACCTAGACAGTCGGCAAGACTGGCGAAGAAGCGGCAAGCTTAGTGTAGTCGGTAAACCAGTAAGTCCCTTAGCGACTCTGAGGAACTTAGTGTGCGCAAGTTGTGATCTGAACTGTGGGGATGGAATTCGATGTTTTTAAGACAAAATATGTACAGTATTTATAGGTGCTAAGTCGCCGTGTTAATTAAGCTATAAGTTGCTAAGTAACAAAATAGAGAATGGATTATGACAAGAAGAATAGAATGTGAAAGAGCTAACCTGCGGCGTCTATCAGTTGGCAAGCGCTAAGTCACTAAGTGAGCACTGAAATCAGTCAAATACACGGTGACTATCCTGGGGTCTGAAACAATCAAGGGGCTGGCGTCGCCAAAGTCGCTAAGCGTCGGTAAAGTTAAGCGTTGCTAACCGCTAGGCACCGGGGCTGAGGAAGTGGCGGCCTACTGATGGCTGTCGGCAAGTCGTTAAACACGTAATCTTATAAGGCGCCGGCTATCTTTGATTGGTGACCTGTTATTGAGCCCGAGGTCATGTGTGCGGTCCGTGCGTTAACAGCCAGGTGGGCGAGTCCCGTGGTCTAGAAGTCCCGTGCGCTAAACATCCCGTGGTTGCCTAGTCATGTGTAGTCTGCGTCGCGCCTGATCGCCTGAGTGAGCCTCCAAACTTCTATCAACAAAAGTCGCTAATGATAGCTTTGCTGCGCTGAGCCCAGCCCAGGTTTTATCACCGTGCTTCCCGACAATCCTAAAACTGGTCCAAACATCTAAATCAGAGCACAGATGGTCAAGATATAGGCCTATCTTTGAAAGTCGACGATTTGTTGATGAGAAATGATAGCCAAGGGCTTCCATCAATCAATCAGTGATGAAACAGAGTTAGATATTGATAGGAATGATAACCAAGGAGTGGCTGTGCTGATTTAATCATGGAATGATCCAGAGATGAAAATAGCTTGCGGCACTCAGCGGCCATCATTTGATGATATCACAGAGTGATCTGGTCAGATCATCAGATTGATTCAATAAGATTTGTCAGATCTCGGATCAGGATTAGATTAGGCTAAAGATAGGCTATCTAATCTCAGATCACAATCTGCAATCAGCGCATCAATTCCATCAAACCTTCATGACTTTCCTTCTCAGAGCCCTACAGCACTCAATTATAGTGCTATTCTGCCCCCCTGGGTACCTCCGGACTCCCTGGAACCACGCGGATACAATGGAAGGACCTTTAGCGGGTCCTGGATGACGGAAACGTGGAAATTGGAGGCCAGAAATAGCCTGAAACCGGCTGCTGGAACAAAAACTTCAATTCAGTAAATTTTATCGAATTGACCCCTGGATGGCTCAAACTTTAGCCTATACCCAGACCAATAGGAGGTCTGTGGACACGCCAATCACGCGTGGTCCGTGCGCAGGGAAAGGGGTATAAATAGGACAAGGAAAAGGGAGACCCAGCTAAGGAAAACCTGTGCAGCTCGGGGTCTCCAGGGAGTGGACTACTTAGGCTAATCAGTAAAGTACTTCAGACCAGCTTTAATAAAGCTTATTGCCTACATTTGTGTGAACTAAGTTCGCTCAAATTAAAGCTTGAACTTTGTTAATCTAGTAAATAAACCATTTGTGTGGCTCGGGGTCCCCAGGAAGTGTGACTACTTAGGCCTATCATTTAGTTGACTTTACTAGGGTCACTTTTTGGTATCTTTTTAGCGACCATTTATATTGTGAACTACTTTAGTTCATTATAATAATAAACTAAAACTACAAAAACCATTACAACTTCATTACAAGTGTTAGTTTCTGTGTCATAGCCCCACAAAACTCGCAAAAGTAAAGTTTAGTTGTCTACACTGATTAGAGTCCCTCTGATTAATTCAACAAACCCTACATTTTGCATCAATAGCAAGCATGGGGGGATTCCAGATAGATCTGGAGGTGGTGTCAATAGAGGGGGTGAGGTTTGAGTAGTTATGGGCTCTACGGTTCAAGCCAAGCAAGTGAGGCGAGATTAGAGAGGGTTGGACCAGAGTTCAAAGAGATACAAGCAAATGAACTGGAGTATTAAGAATGAGACCAGGACTTTGAGAAGAGTTGGAACTGCAAATGGGAAGAGAAACACAAGTCAGAAACTAAATCAGGAAAGAGTTGAGAGAAAGAGAGAGAAGAGAGTATGAGATAAGAGAATTGAGACAAATACAAAACGCAAGATGAAACCAAGTTAAAATGAACATGATACGAGGCAGAGATTCACAAAACACAAGCAGAGGTAGATTCAGAAGTACAAGACAAAACACTGGGGCAAACTGTACAAAGTATGTGCAATATTAAGACTATTTAACTAAGTTCCCATCCTACCATTTAAGTACTCTCACAGATATATCCTAGGCCAAGTCCTTGATCTCTGGATCTGAGTGCAGCTTCAGGACTCTATACAAGTTGGCAGGTGTTGGTTCCAATTGATAGAGTGGCAAGTGTTGGTGGCAATCAAGTGGCGGCGGCATCAGGGGCTTCCAGGGGTGGTGATGTGCAAGTGAGGCAACATGATGACCGAGTGATGCAAGTGATGGCATGATTGCCAAAGGGGGCCAGCAATATCCAGGAAGGGTCAGTGATGTTGGGAGAGCTTGCATGATTTCTTGGGAGCGCTTGGTGATAGCCAGAATGATGGGATTGATAGCTGGGGTGATTAATGGTGGCATTTGTGATGGTCATAGGAGTGAGATTACTGGTGGAAATCAGTCCAGGGCTGTGGGGCTGGTGGAAGGAGTCGTCCTCCAGGACCTCTGAGAGTGGTTTTGAGGTCCTGAGTTGGATGCGGAGTTAGCGGGTCATGACACCACCCCCCCCCTCCTCAGCGCTGAGACCCTTTGAGGTGCAGGCCAATTGTGGATACAAGCCTGGCTTCTTTGTGCAAAAAGAAGTCCTGATGTGCCTCTTGCTACACTCCCTTGTACATAGTTGTATGTTTGGCTGAACATGTGTTTCTTGGTGGTCCTCCTCTGCGTGAATGCAAGTGGAGAGAAGTGTGGAGCGAGTAGAAATGGAAACACATGAGCTGGGTGAGAGTTGAATCCTTCATGAATCCAGAGGTGGGGGTTAAGCCCACTGATGCCATCTGTGGGTTCTTCTGGGAGTCCTGGGGCTTGTTGGGGTGTTGATGGTGAAACTCCTGGAGTATGTCAGGGGCTCCTTCCAAGTTCTGTTGGGGTTCCCAGGTGTTGTCTTTGGGGCCATATCCCTTTCATCAAACCAGATGCCTCATAGTTTTTTGGAGTCAAAGATGTCATAGTAGTACTCATCCTCAACTTTGAAGAGTAGGAGTGGTTGGTGATGTCCAGGAAATGGGTTGGGGGCATGCTTCTTAAGGAGTTGAACGTGGAACATGGAGTGGAGGCCCTTCATGCCTGGGGGAAGATTGAGTTTGTAGATTTGGGTTGAGATCTTCTGGAGGATTTTGAAGGGGCCAAATTGTTTGTGATCCAGCTTCAAGGAGGGTCATTGAGTGTGTAAGTTGCGCTGGTTAAGCCAAACCATGGTGCCAGGGGTTCAGTTGGGGGTGTTTTCTCATTTGGAGTCAGCCTGGTTTGTGTAGGCCTTGTTGGCAACGTCAATTTCTTCCCAGAGAAATTGGTGGAGCAACTTTGTGGGTGACATGGGAGGGAATGTCTTGGAGAGAAATGGTGAGCCAGAGGTGGTAACCTTTATTGGCAAAGAATGGTGAGACTCCGGTGGTGGAATGAAGAGTATTATTATAAGTGAATTCAGCAAGGGATAGCTCTGCACGCCAGTTATTCTGAAGGTAGTTGATATAGAGGCTGTCAGGGAACAGGTCCTCGGACCGTCCACCCTAGCCTTGCTTAGTCTGTGTTGATGTTGGCACCCACATCTAGCCACCATCCAAACCGCTCCGGCCCTATCCTGCTCCATCCCTGTCTTGGCATCAACACCTGGCAAGTCAGCAGGTCTTCAGACCTGCTCTACTTGCTAGCAGGCCTTTATGCCATTGGCTGGCTTACTCATGCTGACTGTTGCTTACTCATTAGTGCTTAGTACATACCGGCCCTATTAGTCAGTACACCGTAGTCATAGCGTATCTGATGTAGTATATAAGTAGGACTGGTGGATGGGACATCCCCAGTCCTAGCAATAGCATTGCTTCTGGGTCTACACATTAGCATTACTGTGAGCTCTTCAGTGACAACCTTGCCTTCTGCTCTCGCCCTCCTGCTCCACCCCTTGTCAGTGGCCCGCCTTCTTGCCTGCCAGTTGCTTGTCACTATGCTTGCTCGACACTCGCCTTACTTGGTGGTAGGCTTGAGTGGTTGATGCATCTGCCTGGCTTTCCATGATAGAGCATCCCCTTACAGAGGCAGAGGTACTGTTCCAATGTCTAGTTCACTCGCTCAGTCTGCCCATCAGTCTCCGGATGGTAGGTGATGGAGAGTCAGACTTGGATGTTGAAGGCCTTGCAGAGCAAGGTCCAGAATTTCAAAACAAACAAGGGACCTTGATCTGATACAATGTTATCTAGGAGTCCATGCTTTGCAAAGACGTGCTCCAGGAATAGTTTGGCAAACTCCAGCGCAGTGTCGGTAGTGTGACAAAGTAGGAAGACGGCCTGTTTGGTCAGTCTACATACCACTACCAGAATTGCATTGAAGCCTTCAGACTCCAGGAGTTCAACAATGTGGTCTATGGAGATTGAGGACCAGGGTCTTCATCTGACAGAGAGGAGTTGTAGTAGGCCATAGGAGTAGTGGCAGGGAACTTTGGCCTAGAGGCAGAGCTCACACAATCTGATGTAGCATGTGACATCTTGACAAATCTCTGGCCAAAAGTAAGTCTGGGTGATCAGTTGGAGGGTCTTATATATGCCCAGGTGTCCTTGAAGCTTGTGATCATGGTGCTGTCAAAGAATATCAAAACATAACTTCACGTGATCAGGAACGTATATAAAGCAATTCTGAAGGAGGATTTGTTGATTCAGAGATAGGGTGTAGGCGTTGTTGTGCAATGGGTCCTCAGAGCTTGAGTTCTGGGGGTCATGTTGGACAAAAAACTCATCATGGGGGGCTTTTTGGATTTGACTCAGAATTCCCTCCTTATTCATGATTAGCACCACATTTAGATGTTCAGGGGGAATTACCATGTGGTGGTTGAATGAATTTTGGTCCACCTCAAAGACCTTCTTGGGGTAGACATCAGGCCTTCAGATGAAGGCATTGGGTTTGTCTCCAAGTCTTCTGGGGTGGTAATAAATAGTGAAGTCATATTTGGAGAGTATTTCTGACCACCGGGCTTGTTGACAACTGAGCTGTTTTGTTGTCATAAAATACTGCAGATTGTTGGGGTCCAAATAGACTTGGATGTGGTGCTGGGCTCCCTTGAGATAGGCTTGCCATTGTTTGAAGGCTTCTACAATTGCCAGTAGCTCTTTGTTGTAAATGTTGTAGTTTAGTTTGGCATTGATCATGGAGTGTGTGTAGAAGGCAATGGGTCGAAGGTCCTGGGTGTCAGGGTCCATCTGCAAGATGATTCTGGTAATGGCATAGTTGGAGGTATCACATTTGAGTACAATGGGGAGTTCTGGGTTGAAATGTTGAAGCACCGGGGCAGTCATGAAGGCTTCCTTAAGGAGTTGGAAGACACTCTGGCATCTACTGTTCCAGGCCCAAGGGGTGTCCTTTCGGGTGAGCCGGTTCAGGGGTTCTGTGATCCCGGAGTAGTTGTCTATAAATCTCCGGTAGAAGTTAGCAAAACCCAGGAACTGTACCTCCTTGATGTTCCAGGGAGTGGGCCAGTTTGGATGGCATTGACTTTGCCAGGGTCCATATGAACTTCATCTGAGGTTACTATGATGCCAAGATACTCAATTTTGGTGGTGTGGAAGAAGCATTTTTTGGGTTTGGCATAGAGGTGGTGTTCCCAGAGATGAGTGAGGATGCGGCGGATGTGGTCCTGGTGTTCTTTCAGCGAGTTCAAGTAAACAAGAATGTCATCCAGGTATATGATGATGAACACATTGTTCATGTCATGGAAAATGTTGTTCATGAAGTATTAGAATGTGGCAGAGGAGTTAGTCATTCTGAAAGGCATAACTAAGTACTCAAAGAGACCATACCAAGTCTGGAACACTGTTTTCCACTCATGTCCCAGGGCTATATGGACATTGTTATAGCCAGAATGTAAGTCAACTTTTGTGTAGATCTTGATGCTCCGGAGTTGGTTGACGAGGTCTCCAATGAGGGGCGGGGGATACCAGTTCTTCCTTATAACCTTGTTGAGTCCTCAGTAGTCAACGCAGAGGCAGAGAGAGCCGTCTTCCTTCTTGACAAACAGGACCGTGGCTTCAGCAGTGGAGATAGAGGGGCGGATAAAACCCTTGCTGAGCATTTTGTCAAGGTGATCCTTGAGGGCTCAGAGCTCAACCTCTGACATATTGTAGACTTGTACAAAGGAGGATGAGGTGCCTTCTTCAAGGTTGATTTTGTGGTTGTAAGACCGGTGGAAAGGAAGTTCTTGGGTGCTACTCTTGGAGAACACATCAGCAAATCCATGATATTCAAGAGGAATTACTTCACATAGTATGTCCTCCTCTGAGCATGTTTCTGGGGGGTTGGTTTCAGCCCTGAGATGCTCCTCCGGGAAAGTGGGCGTGATGTGCAGCTGATATTCCTGAGCACCTTCTTGGAGTATGCATGCAAAGGAGATGGCACCAATGATTTTGATGTCAAGGGTGCCGAGGTTGGTGGGGGTCAAATTTATGTTCTCTGAAGGTGGTAGAATGGGTTTCCAATGATTCTGGGCAGGGTAATTCAGTCCCTTGTATTTGTTGCGGAGGATGTTAGGGGGGAATAAAGAGGTACTTTCAGATGTCATGCAGGAGGTATTAGTGCTCTGGGAGTTGTCCGGGGTAGAGGCATCATTGTTGTAGAGCTGCAACTTGAGGGATATGGCAGTGGCAAGTTCTACTCCAGGATGAGGGAATGTCATTGTGAGAGAGCTCCAGTTGATGTTAGGGTTGGCATTGCAAAGCCAGGGCAGTCCTAGGACAATGGGGGTTGACTCATGGAGTTGCATGATGAGAAAGTCAATGGGGAACTTCAGGTCATTGTCGAGGGTGAGGGTGTTGGAATGGGTTTTGATGATGGGACCTAAGGGCATGGGATGACTGTCAAAGAGCTGGAGTTCAAGAGGATGATTGAGATTTTGGTGGGGGAGTGCAAGGCAATCACTGATGAATGTTTCAGTGGCTCTGTTGTCAATGAGGGTGGAGAGGGGCTCCAGGGCATCTTCGAGTCGTACGTTGATAATGAAGGACTAAACAGAACAGGAAGTGAGTTGCTCTGGTGTCAGGACTTCTACTCCAGGGATAATTGGGGCCTTCAGAAGGTGGGGTGTCATGGGGATGTCAAACAACACAGGGGCCTTCTTGGGAGTGCTACTATGATCAAGATATAGGGTGAGGTCCTGCCAGTTGATTCGGGGATTCATGCTGCAAAGCCATTGGAATCTCAGGATCAGTAGTGCAGATGCATGAAGTTTGGTGACCAGGAGCTAGAGTCCCTGCTGCTGGCTGTTGGTGAATGTGATGGGGAGTTGAACAAAGTGGGTGATGTTGCCAGCAGAGGAGGAGTTCCTGTCAAAGAGTCAAAGTTGTAATGGAGACCAAGAGACGTTGCACTGGTCTGAGGGTGAGAGCAGCCCATGCTTCGTCAATGAAATTATTGGTGGTGCCACTATTGATAAGGGTGTTGATGGGTTTGTTGGAGGGAGGGATAATAGTGCAGAAGAGGGATTGCAAGGAGTAAGAGGGGAGGTGGGCTAAGTGAGTGTCCTGTGATGCAAGTGCTGTGTGGAAATAGGAAACCAGAGTGGAGAAGACATCAAAATTGTCTTCACAATTTAGTGCATCTTCCAGGACTAAATTGCAGGGTTGTTTTCTGAGAATTGGAAGTCCAAGTTCTCCTTCCAGTGTCCATACAGTGACACGCCGGTCTCAATACGGAGACCAGGTAGAGTAAGAATAAGTCCCAAACAAATGATATCACGGCCAAAAACTGTAGGCTAGAAATCAGTGTTGAAAACTGTAGACATAAAAGAGGCACTTACAACAAAAAGGTGTCACTGAGGAACCGAGAGCACGAAAAGTACAAAGACGAGCATAGACATGGCTGGGAAAGATAAGTCAGAACCATCAAGATCTGATTGCCGAATTGGTGGCAGTGCCTGGGCCGGATCAGTTACATCCAAGCTGGGATCATTGCATCAATTCGCCAACCATCTCGACACGACTACGCACACTTCCCTCCAGCCCTCGGAGCAGATAGGCCTACGCACCACCAGCCGACCGACCTATGCAGCAAAGAAGATATGATCCAGA
Organism: Termitomyces sp. MG148; assembly: GCA_003313785.1. NCBI lineage: Eukaryota > Fungi > Basidiomycota > Agaricomycetes > Agaricales > Lyophyllaceae > Termitomyces > Termitomyces sp. MG148. Next base: position 1,663 of record QLOM01003194.1, on the reverse strand, counting down.
GGAGTGGGAATGAGGAGTTGGGATTAAGGAAAAACCAAAGACAAGGAATTCCTGAGAGCCAAGGACACGGCAAATTGATGTAGCCGTGGCTTGAGCTCGGGAACGCGAGAACAACGAAACCAGAATATCACGTGGGTAACAGATGGTCCATGCGCAGACTGAGGGATATAAAAAGGAGAGGATTTTGGGGAGAACAACAAGCAATCACTTGCCACGGCTCGGGATCCCCAGGGAGCGCAATACCTTAGGCTTACAAGCACTGCAATTGACTTCAAGGCTTTTATTAGTAATACAATTGTTTGAGCCTACGTTTTGTGTGAATTCATTTTAAAAATTGAAGTCATTATAAACTTTAAAATCAATACAAAACTATTACAACATGCATTTTCTAAAAAGGTGTGAGGTTAAGCGCAACTAAGCCCCATGAACTAGTGAACTAGTAAATAAACTGAGTCCTACCTTGTGTCACTGACTAAGTGAAGTTACAATTTTGCATCAACAGTGATAAGACTCTGGCTGGGGTGAGCGCACCAGCGCTATTTTTAGCAACTTATGTTTTGCAGCTAGCAGAGATTGAACTCAGGACGCAATATGCAGGATCATGGGACTTAGCGACCACATGACTTGGCAATCATCTGCTACTCACCTGACTTCAGTCTGGCCCCCTTCAAGTCTCCAATCAGTGATAACCGATGCCAAAGCCTTTAGTGACGCCTATCAAAATCCAGTGCTTCTCAAAAATCCAATGACAGATCACTTTAGCAACGCCTAGCGACTTATGCAAGACAGGCCCACGCAATGGTTTCAGATATTAGCAACACTTACAGTTGATCCAACGCTTAGTGACCTACGCAAGACAGGCCCCCTTGATGGTTTAAGGCCTTAGCAACAGTCCCCGTGCATTTGGCCTCTTTTGCTGCTAGGATGTTAAGTTAAAGCTTGCCAACTTGACAGATGCCGTCGCTTAGCAACTTTCATGCTCCATTGTACTTGTCGCCATTTTTGTGATTGATTAATTAGCAACTTTTAGTTTAATTACCATGGCGGCCTAGCACCTATAAATACTGTACATATTTTGTCTTAGTCATCATCAAATCAACACCCACAGTTCAGATCATATTTCAGCGCATTCTAAGTCCTCAGAGTCGCTAAGTGAATTAGTCTTGCCAACTTCACCTTGCCAGCTTTGACTACCGACTTTTGTATTATGGTGCCATATGGGCACATTGTTGCCAATGTTTACGTCGCTAGAGTCCTTGCCAACTTCTAGCACCCTAGCGCCTCGCAGGCTTACGGCTTAGATTGCTAAGCAACCCATTACTTTTTCTAAATTTGAATCACACTAAAAAGACTAGGCTTCTGGGACCCTGCCTTGGACTCTCTCAAAACACTAGCAACAGCCTGACGCTATTCATTTGTGAGGCGCTAAGTTTACCAAAACAGTGCTTAGCAACTTTCGGGTGTTATCAACGGTGTGGCCTAGAGTTTTCTGTTTAGGACACTCACCAATGAAATGTCCAGGTTCTTCACACAAGATACACACTCCTTCCTTCCGACAGCGCTCCTGTACATCTTTGGGTACGTCAATCCAGGGCCTACCAGAGTTTTGGAACCGATTGGTGCATAGTGCCTCCTTATCCTCAGGTGCCTCAGGATCAATGTC
>QLOM01003192.1:0-10181 GCA_003313785.1 Termitomyces sp. MG148 | reverse complement strand
CTAGCTCAGAGGACGGAATGGTGGTAAGACCCTGATGATGGCCGGAATGACGGTGGGGGATAGTATGTATCGACAGTGCGATCTGGCATTGTGGGGCAGCCGCATACTTTGAACAAAAGTGGGATATGCAGTCTGCACGTGGACCCACTGGACTTCACGCTTCAGCTGCGACCATGGGAGGCAAGAATAGTGGCGACAGGAAGTGTCTCACAGGGTTTGGCGGAAGTCGGTGGAGGAGCTGGTCAGCAGAGTTCCATGAGTTCCTGGATGTCTTTGACAAGGGCCACTTGGAACGCTTGCCTCAGCAGGTCCCACCCCCAGGCAAACTGTACGGCGTATCGGGCGACCTTACCACATGGCTGGTCAATTCACGACGTATCTTCCACGTGTCGTGTCTCATCCCAGCACGCGAAGACACGATCCTAGGACGACGTCAGGAGCCCCCGAGTGGCAGAGTTTCTAGTGAGGTGGAAGGGGTACGATGAGAGTGAGGACGAGTGGTTGCAGGAGTACGACTTAGCTCCCGCGCTCGAGGCACAGGAGGAGTTCGGGGAGAACGAGCAGACACGTGGGAAGCGTCGTCGCAGGGAGGCGGGCTAACGCCACCTGATAGGCGCCGGGGACGGGATATTTTTAAAGGTGTCACGATACACACGTGACTAACGAGCTACAAGTGTAACGTTTTGCCTAAAATGGAACACGCCGGAATTGCACCAGTTGGACTATGTCCCATTACCATCGTACAGTCTCTCGAGTGACCTCTACTTACTTCCTTGTGACTTAACCGTGATCTCACGCTTGCGTCACATACATTGCCCGCATAGAATACAGTCTTTGGTTCGATTCACCTCGACTCAGCAATAAATCCTCGTTAACTAGCTACTGTCGTGACACGTTGCGAGACACTGGCAGCAGCCTTACATTTGCCAACGAGGCCGACCATCACCGGTCACCGGCCGGAATTACTATCATCACAATCGAAGCTGTGGACGACGAGATACTTATGCCAGTATCTGCTGAATCATTTCGGTTGCGTCTATGGATTCTTTGAAGTTGGATCGTGACTGGTCGAAGGGATGTTTTGGGTCCCGAGTCTGCGACGTGGCGACGAAACTCTGATTAGCTGGAGTGTAAGGGAAGTCCGAGACAATGCGCTTGCTGTTTGCTTGTCACGTACGTCATAAGCTGTACAAGTTCTCCATTCAGATCAATTCCCATGATCATTTCAACGAAGTACAATTGAATGGCATCTAATTAGTAATATCTGATTAAGTTTTCCGCCAGCAGTGGATCCTTAGGGGTGCATTTATCCTCATCGAGAGATCATGCGGCACTGAAACCTTATGGTACATTTTCTTTGTATCTTAAAATATGACTGCCGTGACAGACCAGGAACTCCCAATTTCCTTCCATGTGGTCCGTGGATGTTTAAAAACTCGCATCTCCCGAGTCTTCCATTGGCCCCACTTCTTTGCCTTCCCATCGAGAAAACTAAAACTCTTATTCTCTCCTATGGCCGCTGAAATCCAACAGCTCTCGGATTTGATTGCTACCTCTGTATCGACCATGTATAGACTGCAATACACCCTTTCCCGATCTAAACCAACCAGTGACACCACAATATGAAGCATTCCGAGCGAGCCAGGTCGTAATCGATGCGACAAACATCATCGCTGTCTCCACATTGCAGCTTGCAGCTCGTGTTATAACGTCTATGATGAACATTGTGTCCAGGGTGTGTCTTCAGATTATTAGTGATATTTCAAGCCAATGAAAAGATCTTGAATATAGCACTATAAGAGCGCTGCACTATACACCGCAGTAAAGCTTAATGTGACAGAGATCTTGCGTGAAGCGGGGCCGCAGGTGCGCTACTTTCGGCTTTGTCCCTGTTCATGTGTAATGTATATACCGCGATGTCGACAGGGAATGCATATTGACAATATTGCAAAAATATGCAAGGTGGATGGCAACAAGCTCGGCGAGTCCTTCCTACCAGCACTCAACCAAACATCGATTCTGACGATCTACTCCCATTGTCAGGGAGACTACTTCGTATGTTGGCACTAGATCATTGCTATAGAGAGGTTACACCCAATGTTTTCACGAACACCAAGATATCCACTGTCATAGATACTGGAAAATCTGTCGCAGACATTCTTAAGAAGTATAGTTTTTTTCATTCTATGTTCAAGCCAAGATTGTCACACCCGACAAAGTCCAGAAGACAAACATGAAGGAACATCAGGACTGGTGGCTTTTGTGGAGTCATAGTAAGCTCTGTTATCTGATGATATATAAGCATCTCAGACAGGCCTTCAGCATTGGCGATGGTGCCAAATTTTCGTCACAGCTCCTTGAAAACCTCAAGGACCCTATCACGAGCCACTCCAATGAACCAAATCATGCCCCGTTTAATCGTGCTTTCGGTGTGGACATTCCCATCTTTCTTTGGTATGAGACACGGGAGCAGGAATACCGTCGTCGCCGGTTTGCCATCGCCATGCATGGTATCGCACAAATGCAGCCTCCTGATCTCTTGGATGATGGTACGTCTTTACTGAACATAAGTAGAATACTTGATCTAATATCGAAGTCCCAGTGATTGACTGGAAAGCCCTTCCTCTAGGATCGACTATTGTCGATGTCGGGGGAGGAATCGGGACATCTTCACTCGCGCTTGCAATGAAGAACGATCATCTCAATTTTGTCGTACAGGATCTGCGCGGAAGCAACAGCCGTGCGTCGTGATTTATCTCTTCGTTATTAGAATATCGATCTCATGGCCACTCCAGTATTGGAAAAAGGAATACTCTGAGTTGATTGATACAGGCAGGCTTTCTTTTGCCCGTAGGTACTGTATCTCCTTTTTCCGGATTGATTCTCAAGGAGTATGCACACACAGCCCATGACTTTTTTACCCCCCAGCCCGTGTCCGATGCTTCAGTGTTCATCCTCAAGCAAATTTTACATGACTGGTCGGACCCGTACTGTGCTCGTATTCTCACGGAACTTCGTGCTGTCGCAACGCCCAAGACAAAACTCATCGTAGTCGACAGCATCATTGCCTACGCCTGTCATGATCCTACAACTGAATCAGGCCTGAATTCTGACCACAAGGAAGCACCAGCACCTCTCATACCAAATTACGGCACTGCAAATGTAATGCCTTATCTCGTTGACCTTGCGGTGCGTGATTTGAGTCCGGATTTCTCGCAATGTAACGTTACGGATTGTACAGTTGATGATAAACATTGCCGCTTCTCATAAAATGCATTTTTCATAATTTCGCGGCAGCTCGGGGTTCGATTCCCCGTATCCGAAATCTACTTCGACCACATTATGTTTTTGTTGATTCGTAGGTATGGTTGGTGATGGTACTCATGTCATAATCTTCGTATCGAGCTCAGGGACCAGCTAGCTAGCCAGCCAGCCAGCGAGCCAGGGAGAAAGAAGTAAAGAAAAATACGTCGCGGCGTGTCACTTGTGATAACATCAGGCCTCGGTACTCAGTCTCAACAAAAGAAGTGCAAATCAAACAATACCCTACATACTTACTCCCCACTCACTCACTCACTCACTCACTCACTCACTCACAGTCTCAACAGAAGCAAAAGCGCAAATTGAGCTTGAGCTGAAAACATTACATACTCCCCCTCCCACTCCTACCTCCGGACCCGAATCCTTACGTGAGACCAGAATCCAATGCCAACGATCTACACCGCCATGGGTGACCTCTGCGCTTCCGACTCGGGACCTCTCAACTTGGATTGGATTGGAAATTTCCGCGCGCGCGTGTCGGAGAAAGAAGAAAGAAAGATTGATGTCGAGGGATCGAGCGACCGTCGGGTATCCGTGGAAGGTAAATACAGCTTGCTTTTGCATTTGCAGAATGAAGTTATTAAATTAGATTTTCTAGGTGCATTGTGGAGCCCATCACAGGCATCAGCTGCTCATCCGAGTACATGCCATGCTGGAATGGCATTGGCCACTTCCCCAAGTACACTAATATGAGAAAATCACATGACTTAATGGAAACTGTTATTATAGAAGTGGTCAATAATTTGTATTCTCATTTACTGAACAAGCCCTTATTCAATCTCCTATAAAATCTTCACCAAGGCCCTAACAATGAAGCTGGCCAACATTGTCTCTGACATCATACACCATGACCGGAAGAAGAATAGAAGACCAGACGGAACTGGGGTGCAAATAATGATAGAGTGGTGCAAGAAGACTGAAACAAACAGAATGATAGTGTGCTTGGATCAAGAAAAAGCTTACGACAGACTCCTCCACCGTGGGCAGCCTTGGAAAGTTTCGGTTTCCCAAAATACTTCATCGAGACAATAAAATCCCTTATTCTGAAGCACGAGGACACTGGACGCTCTCCTGCCAGTCTCAGTCTCGGCATGTCACCACTGCTACATTTGGAGTTTGCCAAGGAATGAGGTGAGTGAACATGATAACCCCTTAAAAACATCAGCATCCATACCAGGGATTTTCACTCGGCACTTTTGATGAACTTTTGGACTTAATATTCACATTCTGATGTGGACAAATTGTGGTTTTCGTACTACAAAATGTTCGACGTCATACATATAAATATGATACATTCAGTCAAAGTGTCCTTCTCATCGGTATTTGCCATATCTTCCTCATATCTTTTCTATTGCCTATGGCCGAAGTTCACATGCACGGCTTTGACATTGGTGTAGCTGCCGTACCCATTCAGCATCTCCTCCCGATAACACTATATACGAGAGGGACTTACTGATGGATAGCATACTCTCCGAGCTCACGACCAATACCAGACTGCTTGTATCCACCAAACGGCACATTCGGGTGGAGCTGGTTAACACAGTTGACCCATGCAGTCCCAGCCTTGAGTTTATGCGCCGTCTCCAACGCGCGGTTGATGTTTTGGCTGAACACGGCAGCCGCAAGACCGAATACTGTTTATTCATTCCCAATCCATCAACACCTCGTCCGCGAACCCAGAGGAGATAAGGAGGAAAAGAATACGCACCCGTATCATTTGCTTGCTTGAGTACATCCGCTTCATCTACAAATTTAATCACAACACCGACAGGCCCGAAAATCTCCTCTTGGACAATCTTCATATCGGGCTTCGTATCCGTAAAGATAGTCGGGCTGATGAAATATCCCTCCGTTCCATGACGGGTACCACCTAGGTGTACTGTAGCGCCTTGTTCCTTGCCAGAATTGATGTAGCCCATGATGCGCTGGTACAGAGGCTGAGTGCAAGCTGGGAGAAAACAGGAAGGCTCACGTCGTATTGAAGTTGGGAAACTTGGGGACCTTGGTCGGTTTCATTGAGGAAGGGATCACCAACTTTAATCGCCTTCGCTTTTTCCGTGAACATTTTAAGGAACTTATCGTAGATGCCAGCCTGAACGAAGATCCTAGAACCCGCGCAACACGCCTGTCCGTGGTTCCAGCTTGTAAACGTATCGGTTATCTGTCCTCTCAAACCGTGATATCCACGGGAACTCACAAGATCCCGTGTGCAGCCCAGTTAACCGCCTGCTCAAGATCCGCATCGTCAAAAATGATATTGGGACTCTTCCCTCCGAGCTCAAGAGTAGTCTGCTTCAAGTTAGTCTTCGCAGCAGCCTCCATCACCTTCCTTCCCACCAGCGTGCTACCCGTGAAAGCGACCTTGTCAATGTCAGGATGTTCGCTGATAGCGGCGCCGACGATGGGACCGTAGCCTGTGAGGATGTTCACGACGCCGGGCGGGAAGCCGGCTTCCTGGATAAGCTGGCCCAGGCGGATGGCGGTGAGAGGTGTGAATTCGGAAGACTGGAAGGGAAGATCAGGCGGCGAAAGAAAGAAGGATGAATGGAACTAACCTTGAGAACGATGGAGTTCCCGGTTGCCAGTGCTGGGAAGATATGGATGAATAAGAGGGTACAGAGAAGTCTTACAGCGAATACACACCGGGACCAATCTTCCAGGTCAAGAGTAAAACTAATTGGGGTTAGGATCAAATTTGTGCTATCATTGATCGATAGGAAAATACTTACGAGGGAAGTTCCCTGCATATAGTCAAGTAAAATGTCAGTCTGAAGTGAGACTTCATGTTAATATGTTAAGAATAAAACGCACATGGGAGAATTTGTCCCTAAGACCGCGTTATCATTGATGTCAAACCAGAGTAGTAGATATTGAACTTACAACAACACCAATTGGTTCGTGGCGAGTGTAAATAAGTTTTCTTTCATCAGTCTGTAAAATACATGAGCACATTGGATACTTCCATGATTGTATATGAACAAACCTCAATAGTCTGACCGTGAACTTTATCGGCCCATCCAGCATAATATTTGATGACGCTGATACCGAATGTCAGGTCCGTTCCAAACGCCCAATCATAAGTTTTTCCTGTAAAAATTGTCAGAAAGAATCAGTTTAACAAGTACACAATTAATCACACACCATTGTCCAATGCCTCAAGAGCCGCCAACTCTTCCTTGTTCTTCTCCATCAGGTTCGCGAGATTGTTGAGAAGTTGACCGCGCTGCGCGCCAGAAACATTGAGCCCCCAAGTCGTTTCAACAGCCTTCCTCGCAGCAGCGACAGCGATATCCACATCCTTTCTCGTTCCCTCCGAAACCTTTGTGATCACCTTACCATTCGCTAAAACATCATCGCGTCAGCGCACTTTGACCTCAAAATTAAACTTTCATCGCACTCGGATTGATCACTCTTTAGAAGATCAAACAAATCAGTAATCGTCTCCACGGCTCAAAGGATCACTCACTCGATCTCTTTTCCATCGGATCCATCAACAAACTGGCCGTTGATGAATAAGCCAGTAGGGAAGGACGTCTTGCCCTTGTAGACGGGAGTATTCCATTCGTGCGTGAAGGTATGGACCATGGTAGTTGATTACTGAGCAACAGATAAAAAGGACAATACGGGAACGCCGTTATATATGCATTGGGGGTGAGAAAATGCAGTCATCACCGGAACGGTCAGCTGAGCTGTTCAAAGCTTGCGGAGAAGAGTCGTGTCAACACCACCTGACGTCATCATTGGTTTTCGTAATCTGTCTTCACACGTTGGTTGTAACGCGTGAGAGGCTTTACGTTGTCCTTCTGAAGCTTCATAGAGGCGATTAGAGGCGCACCGGGCTCAATCTGAAAAGATCGATCTGTGGTGGTGGTATGGATCCAACCCCGGGCCGACGACACGGAACACGTGTGCGCGATTGTGTCGCGATGGCTTGGGGAGATTGGCTATTGTCAGGGCACTTCTTTTTTTAGGCTGATCGAAGCAACGACGATCACAAGAGTTCGAAGCCGACCATCAATGTCAATTTGTAGACATTCAAAAGCATGGTGAGGCTTGCTCCTATAGACGATGACGATGATCCTATTTACTAGACAATATTAACGCGACAAGTGGTTTTCACGTCCTCGTTCATAGACCGAGATCCATAACCAGCGTGAGACCATGGTGGGAGCCTAATCAAGTCAGGCTTACACCATATCTGAGTGACATATCACGCGCACGATGCCTTGCTTAGCCGCTCTCCCATTAGTATTCACACTATCCGCCGGCTGACTGACGGCTCTCCGCGCGTATCCTTCTATTAAACTATCTCAGGTTCCGATTGAACAACATCATTGGAGATAGAACTACTCACCCATTCGGATCCTCATGATGATCCCCTCTGACTATATCCGCTGGTCTTCGATCGACTTGGATCGCACAATTCTTCCTCTGACTCTGATTGAATGAAGCTCAGTTGGAGAAACAACTAGAATCAATCCGAAATCATTAGCTTGGTATAACGGCGGCCGACGGTACACACTCGTTAGTGCTCGCGCTTTCTCTTGTTCATCACGAATGTTCTAGCAATACTGTACAATATGTATATTATCTCTATGGTACGATGACAATAAAGTGATCCTATTCCCTTCTATTTTTCAACTAGCTCAGCTATAACCCAATGCTTCTTTGGGGAGGGAACCATAACCATTTCCTGTTCTGGGTTATTCGTGCTCCTATAATTTGGATTTCTGCCGCGCAGTGTTTCCTGGCTGAATGCGGCATTACCATCCTTATTGGACAATATTGGACAATACAGTCGGCCACCCGACGCGTTTGGTGGAGAAGCCAGGGGCTATATTAGGATTCTGATGGGGGGGGTGGGACAATCAATTTAGTAAGATGTTACTAGTCAATGTAGGTGGCATAGCTCAGCTGCCTATGGAAGCTGTACCTAAGTAAGTAAAGCAATTGGCTTATATATAGCATATTCTGAACTTCTAATAATTCTCACCCAGCGACTCCCGTGAGATACAACCAAGTATAAGAATTTACCTCGATACGATTACTTACAAGTTCAATCAGGGTGATGAATAGTGGAGTTCGATAGTAGTCTTGAGTCTTGATTGGCATCCCTTTCGATGTTTCTTTGCAAAACCCTCTTAACTAGAGCTTGTGACTCCTCAGAGGTACATTAAAAGGACCTTCCGCTTTTGCTTGTTTGCTCTGCGTCTCCGCCCTTAGGGACAATGATCTTGAGTTTGATAAAATTATAAAAAACGCTCAGAAGCACTGTCCTCTGCGTGTAGCTATCACATGTTCAATCCACTGACGCTGCCTCGGTAAAGTTGTCTTGTTACTGCTATGCCAGTGAACGTGCCAAATCATTACCTGAAGAAGGATGCCAGCAAGTTAATGTCTCGGTCCTACATCTGGATCAAAGTACATTTTTAGGTCAATAATTTTGGCATATTTTTGGATACTTGTCAATAGCATTCCTCTGTCGCGATATAATTTCGCACTCAAGTCTCGTCGTCTTGTTCGAAATCGCGTTGGGGAGTAAGGGGCTTCGAAGCGCTGCTATTAGCGGACCTTCATTGCGCCACCTCGAATTGATCCATATCTGCAAAAACCTCTTACAATGGCCAATTGGTGTGCGTACCATTGTCCTCGACATGGCCACAGTACGTAGCGTAGCAGCATTGAAAAAGTGAAGGTTGGAGTATGGAGATCATACTAAGGAAACATATTTATTCTCTACAATGTCCTGATCACCAAACGTTCGTTCAAACTTCGCCTGAACAAGTGGAAGGATAAGCGGAAAAAACAAATGAAAAGTTGCTCAACTTACTCACGACACCTTGACTGACGGCTTGCAAAACCACTTTCCAAGCGGATTGACAGGATTCTTTCCTTGCCGTGCTCGTGCCTGGGTACGAAAACGCAGAATGTTCTTCAATTATATGCATACTTATGTCTATAGAGATGCTCACCTGCACTTTCTCCGATTCCTTCAAGTTCTTTTCATTCTGCTTGGTTACAGAAGAAGAAGGAAGCGACTCCTCAGATACAGCAACTTGGAGCTTCAATACTGTCGCGGAATGTCTCGGCGCATAATCTCGAGTCTCATAGTGTTCCTCCTGTAGTGTCACGGTCGCAGACATGATAGGACGCTCCAGTCGTTCCGACTCGGAGATAGATGTCGGTTTTCTTCCACCTACATCTTCTTTTTGCGGGCCGGAATCAGACGCTTTCTTGCTTCCTTGCAAGATCCCTTTCTTGCTTTCTTCCATGATCCTAAGGCCGACGACGTGTAGGACATTAATCCTATTCAAGAAGGGAGATGACTTGACTGAGAAATGGATAGATGGACGATGGACGTACTCTGAAACACCTCTTGAAGGTAAGAGAGCGTTGTTTCGTTCGTCCAAACCACGTGCGTTGACGATATTTCTATCACCACCTCCGCGGCGATACCCCCGAGGTGATGGTTCAGAAGGTCCTTTCTCTTGAAGCGGACGTTCGAGCCATCTTGTGACAGCTTCAAAGAATATGCCATCTATCATACAGATGAGACGGACTGCCGTCCAAACCAGTTAATAGTGTACTTACTTTGCTGGTCAGATGTGGTTGACCATTTGCCCACAAAAGATAATCATCGCAGCATTCGCTAATCTTCATACCTCGATACTGTCCAAACGGAAATCTGAATTCACCGTAATTTGTTGCCACATATATCTTGAGACCGGCATGGAATGCTTGAATGGCACGGAGAGTAGGATCGTATCGCTACTTGTAGAAGAATTCTCAGCAAGTGATCACGAAGAAACGTACGAGAAACCACGAACATCTCTGTCCAAGGTCTTGCTGCACCAGTACAA